>CANXYC010442472.1:0-24810 GCA_948193065.1 Aleurites moluccanus | reverse complement strand
AATGAATTTACTCTCATTGGGAAGAGCATTCTATCCATAGTTTATGGGCTTCAATCTCATAGGAAGCATCTTGGTCGCAAGACCATCATCATATAATCATCATTCAAATTCGGGTTTTTAAACAAGAAACATATGAACTTGATCCAAGAAAGTTGATCAAGCCATTCACATTATACAAATATTCATAAATATATATATATATATATATATATATATATATATATATATATATATAATAGGATAAACAAATAAATGAATACTTAGTTGTATAAATTTTGAAGAATGGTAATCAAATAGGATGTTTATACTTACCTTAATATAATTTCTCTTGAAATTTCCTTTAGCAAATTTCCAACTCTAATGCTTCAATTAACTTGATTTCTTCCTCCTAATAAATTTTTCCAAACATACAAAATTAGGGTTTTCTCTAAATCAATAATACTTATCATGATTTTCTAATAATTCATTATCTTAGAGTCTCTATTCTTAATTCCTAATAACAAATTTTTATTTATCTCTTTAAGGAAATTCTGCATTAAATTTTCGGAATTATTGTTCATGACAGTCTCACCAATCTAATTTCTCCCACATTAATTACCATTAATGACTGCAGATTGCTTGCAATAAATTCCATATACCCAACATTAATTATCCTAACCCATAGACTTAAATAAATTCAAAGAAAATAACTTAGGAAGAAAATTTATCTTATTTCCTTCAAACTGAAATTTCTAAGATTCTTGATCAAATCTGATGATTTCTGCCTTAATCCAGAATAGTCTAGAAGTCTAATGCATTAATTTGAGTATTAATACCTTAGAAAATAAAATAAGACTAACTCTGAGAAGAGACTGAATTTAACGAAGAAAAATGGAAAGAAGAATCGTGAAAAACGATTCTGGCCTGCTGAGGTTAAATAGACGCTGCCCCAAAAATCATGTTCGCCAGCCCACCTTGCAATTCTTGCCTCGGCAAAGCTACCTCGCCTAAGCCAGCTCGTCATTTCCACTTCGCATTTCCCAGCTTGCACTTTCTAGCTCGCCAAACTTAATCCGGCATTGCCATTTCGCTATTCCAGCTCGCATATGCTACCTCGCGAACTCTTCCTCGCAGATGCCACCTCGGCAATGCCTCTTCACCTCTCCACCTCTTTGCTTCTTCGCCTCTTCGTGAACTGCCACTTTGCACATTCTCTTTTCGCATAATGCCACCTCGCCTTTCCTCTTCGCCAATTGCCACCTCTGCAATCTTCACTTTGCCACTTCACATTGTCGGCTCGCTACACCAAAACTTCTCTAAGTTAAACCTTGCCTGGACATCTCTAACTTAGCTAGCTCGCAAATATGCTACAAATATCCAAACTTACTAATTCTTTCTGCCACTCAAAAATAACATACAGGAGCACAACATATCAAAATTTCAAATCATAAGGACCAACACACAGGCCATGGGGACTCTCTAAAAGTCACCTAGACTCCTGCCCTAAAATCCAACCGAACAACCCTGAGAAGAACTACTCTCCACTGAGATACACTTATCCAAAAATTTTGAAATTTTACAGTCATCATCATAACCCACAAAGGAAAAAATTTTCATGTTCACACCTTAAGCTAATTCTGCCTCAGTCATTCCCAGTAATTTCAAACAGACACTGACTTCTTGCAGAAATACTCAATCATATCAGTCTTGTTCAAATAGATATAACTCATCACACATACAGAATTTTGCCAAACCATTTTACAAAATTTTAGTTAAGGCATAAACTCACAACTTTCATGTTTTACACTTTATCAAATTATGTCTTTAAAATCATGCAATTATCATCACAAAATCCTGCAACTGTATTAAATCAAAATTCTGGAATTCTCAAACATTCACATTTGAATTTAATTAATTCTCCAAGCATACAAAATTAATAAAAATTCTACAAAATGGTAGATATTACATTCTTCCCCCCTTAAATAAATTCGTCCTCGAATTTATACTAAGCTACCTTAATCCTGAAATAAATGGGGACATCTATCTTGCATACTTTGCTCACTCTTTCATGTGCATTCTTCCATAGCTTGGTTTCTCCACAAAACTTTAACCATGGGTATCTCCTTGTTCCTTAGCCTCTTAATCATTCGATCTACAATTACAATTGGGATCTCTTCATATGACAAATCTGGTTGAAGATCCACTTCTGGCACTTGCAACACATGGGAAGGATCGGCTACATACTTCCGAAGCATCGACACATGGAATATCGGATGCACTTTATCCATGCTAGGAGGCAAAGCCAACTTGTAAGAAACCTCCCCAACCTTGCACAAAATTTTGAAAGGTCCAATATACCTTGGAGACATCTTACCTCTCTTGCCAAACATAAAACTCCCTTCATTGGAGAAATTTTCAGAAATACAAGATCTCCAATGGAAAACTGAAGATCCTTTCTCTTTGGATCGGCATAACTCTTTTGGCAACTGAAAGCTGTCTTCAATCTCTCTCGAATCAAAGGAGCCTTCTCGGAAGTATACCTTATCAATTTCGGTCCTTCAATATGCTTTTCTCCAACTTCATCCCAACACAAAGGAGATCTACACTTCCTTCCATACAAAGCTTCATAAGGAGACATTTGAATTGTGGAGTGATAGCTGTTATTGTAGGCAAATTCAATCAATGGCAAGTGAGCATCCTAAGCTCCTCCAAAATCTAGAATGCACATCCTTAGCATGTCTTCTAGAGTTTGAATGGTCCTCTCTGATTGCCCATCTATTTGCGGATGGAAAGCTGTGCTGAAATCGAGCTGAGTACCCAGAAATTATTGTAATTTCTGCCAAAATCTTGAGGTAAACTAAGTACCTCTATCTGATATGATCGAAACTGGTACTCCATGAAGCTTAACAATCTCATCCACATAAATCTGGGCATACTGAGAAACTCCATAGGTCATCTTAACTGGTAGGAAATGGGCTGACTTGGTCAATCTATCCACAATGACCCATATCGAGTCATAGGCTCTAGAAGTTCTTGGCAATCCGACCACAAAATCCATGGTCACTCTTTCCCATTTCCATTCTAGCAATGGCAACTCTTAGAGTAACCTAAACACTTGGCCACATATTCAGCAACATCTCTCTTCATTCCACTCCACCAATATGAATTCTTGATATCATGATACATCTTTGTTGCAATTGGATGCACATTATACTTGGCATGATGTGATTCCTTAAGAATCATATCTCTCAACCCATCAACTGCTGTAACACATAGCCTATTACCATGCCTTAACAAGCCATCAACCACAAGAAATCCTGGAACTTTTTCTTATCCCACTTCATTCTTTATCTTCACTAACTGAGGGTCTCTATCTTGAGCTTCTCTAATTTGGTCAATAAGAAGTGGCTTGACTTGGAAATTTGCCAAAAGTACTCCTAACTCTGACAATTCCCAACTGATTCCCATATCATGCAATCCCTGTACTTCCCTCACTAGAGACCTTCTGCTCACTTGAATATGGGACGAGCTTCTCAAGGACTTCCTGCTTAGTACATTTGCTACCACATCTGCTAACACAGGTGCCGTGGTGAGACAAATCTTCAGCTTCTGAAAGCTCTCTTCACATGCATCTGACCATACAAATTTAACTTCCTTCTGAGTGAGCTTGCTCAAAGGAGCTGCAATCTTAGAGAAGTCTTGAACAAATCTCCTATAGTAGCCTGCTAAACCCAAGAAACTTCTGACTTCTGAAACATTCGTGGGTCTAGGCTAACTAAGAATTGCATCAATCTTCTTAAGATCAACTCTAATCCCTTCTTTGCTCACTATATGCCCCAGAAAGCCCACATTCTCAAGCCAAAATTCACACTTAGAAAGCTTGTCAAACAACTGATGCTCCCTCAATATATGCAACACAACTCTAAGGTGTTCTTCAAGCTCTTCTGTACTCTTAGAATATACAAGGATGTCATCAATAAACACAATGACAAACTTGTCCAAGAATGGCCTGAACACCCTATTCATCAAATCCATAAATACAGCTGGTGCATTAGTCAATCCAAATGGCAACACTAAGAACTCATAGTGTCCATATCTGGTCCGGAATGCTGTCTTCAATACATCCTCATTCCGAATTCTCAATTGATGGTATCCCAACCTCAAGTCTATCTTGGAAAAATGACTTGCACCTTGCAGCTGATCAAATAAATCATCAATCCTTGGCCAAAGATATTTGTTCTTGATGGTCATCTTGTTAAGTTGCTTGTAATCTATGCATAACCTCATAGAACCATCCTTCTTCTTCATAAATAGTACAGGTGCTCCCCATGGTGAACTACTGGGTCTAATGAATCCCTTGTCAAGTAGATCTTGCAACTAAGTCTTCAACTCTTTCAACTCCACTGGTGCCATACGGTAGGGAGGAATAGAAATCGGACTTGTGCCAGGTAGCAACTCTATACTGAACTCTATCTCTCTATCCGGTGGCAAACCAAACAATTCTTCAGGAAATACATCCGAGAACTCATTGACTATAGGAATTTGCTCCATACTCTTCACTTCCTTATTAGTGTCTTGAACATATGCCAAGTATCCTTGGCAACCCTTTCTCAACAATCTTCTTGCCCCAATGGCAAATATCACATTATATTGTGCTTCACTCCGCTCCCCTTGGAATTCAAATTCCTCACCCGAAGGTGGCTTAAAGATAAGCTTCTTCCCATTACAATCAATAATGGTATGATGCTTGGATAACCAATCCATGTCCAAAATTACATCGAACTCCAATACTGGTAATTCAATCAAATCTGCATCCAAGCTCTTACCACCTATGCTAACCACACAAGATGGATAGAATTTCTGAACCTTAATCTCTTCCTCCAAAGGAGTAGACATAACCAACACAGTCTCAAGTAAAACACGAGACACATGCAACTTCTTAGCAAAGCAAGATGATACAAATGAATGCGTAGCTCCCGAATCAAACAAAACTCTAGCATTCAAGGCTTGAATTAGAAGAATACCTGTGACCACAATATTGGATTCTTGGGCTTCATGCTGTGCCAAGGCAAAAACTCTCCCTCTGCCTCTACCCATCAGAGCTGATCCAGAAGCCTGAGACTCATGCTGACCTGATCCTCTGCCAGCTTCAATAGCTCTGTCCAAATTACCTCTACCTCCTTCTGGATGCTGACCAATGCTCCTCTCTCTGCTCATCTGAACTGTAGCCTGAGAAGCCTGATGCCTAACTCCAAAAGAAGGCTATGGACAATCCTTAAGGAGATGACCATGTTGTCCACATCCATAGCATACACCTGATGTATAGAAGCAAGGTCCTCTATGAAGCTTACCACAAGTAGGACAAGAAGGATTAGTCCTAGGTGGTGCTGAACTGGCTGCACTATGGCTCACTTGAGGAACAAATCCGGAGGGATTCGGTCTCTGCTGAAATCTCCCCGATGGCCCTCTAAATCCCCCTCGAGCAATTGATTGAGAAACAATATTCATATTCTTCACCCCACTGTCTTATCTAGAAGAGCTTCCAACTTTAGCCTTCTTCTTCTCTTCTCTCTCGGATCTGGCTTTCATTTCCCTATTCTTAATCACTCTTGCTTTATCCACTAACTTGGAATAGGAAGCAAACTCAAGAGCAGCCAAAACTTTAAACAATGGGGCCACCAATCCCCTACGAAACCGCTGAATCCGTGCCGCTTCTGAAGGCACAAGAGCTAGAGTAAACTTACTCAGCTGGCTAAATTTCTTCGCATACTCTGATACAGTCATACCCGAAGTTTGAACCAACCTTTCAAACTCCATAGCTTTAGTATCCCTTACACTATCCGGAAGAAATTCATCAAGGACCATTTCTCTGAATCTCTCCCATGACAACTCTTCACTATCTCGAAGCATACCAGAAATGCTTCTCTTGAACCAATCTTTCGCTTCAGCCTTCATTAAATATCCAGCAAACTCAATTATCCTCCTATCAGGAATCCTCAAAATCTGGATTTTCTCTTCTATCTCTTCTAGAAAATCTGTAGGATCTACCTCACCTTGGTACTCTGAAGGCTTGAGCTTCAGAAAATTCTCAAATGAAACCTCCTTAACCTGAGGTACCACTGCGGGCGGGGGTGGAGGAACCGGAATATCTGGAACCACCTGAATAGGAGGAGCTTGCTGCTGCCTCTGCTGAGTAATAAACTCAGCTAACACCTCAAAGTTCCTCTGCAGCTGGTCTAACTGTTGCGCCATATGAGCCATGTCAATTGGTGGCACAGGAGGAACCTCATCTCCTCTATTCCCTCCTACTGAACCCTCTTCAGAAGGAAATTCCCATCTAGGATGTCCTTAACCTCGTCCTCTGCAGTGACGCAGAGGCATCTTGATACTGATAAGAAGAATAAACACATCAGACTCACTACACACACTTAACGCAGATATGCATATCAAAGAAAGACACAACTAGACGAGACATGATCCCATGCTCCGTAGTTTTCTTAATCAACACTTATTCTAGTGCTCACGCATCTCTATCTATCTCCTATGTTAAGGATTGTAAACCTAGAGCTCTGATACCACCTCTGTCACACCCCAACTCCAGTGGTGCGATGGTCCTAGGGCAAGGGTAGGCTTAAGGCCACCATAAACCCATAGAACTTGCAGATCATGAATCTCATACACAATTATATCAACTACCACAAATTATGTTATCATACCATGATCATTTCTATATATTCAATTAAGCATCAATCATATCTTGTTATTATCATTTCATAGCTTTCTCTTGTTCCTTAATGATCAAAAGATGCATCTCACATCACTAAGGAACAAGAGTACCCAAAAAGGTAACAATCATACATCAAAATATACTAGTATCCTCGGATGACTAACTACGGAGCTCTAGAGTATACTCCCATTACATATTGTATCATAATACCATTAATTAAATATACAAAATATATCAAAAGTTATTACAATGAAACTTCTTGGAATAAACAAGTCAAAAAGCCCGATCCTCTTTATTAACTCCTTCACGAGCTATGCTATCACCTGAAATCCACAAAAGAGGAGTGAGCTTTCAACTCAGTAAGATATGAAAATTATAAATCAAGTGTTTGAATATCCAATCATGGTCATGAACAAATATTTATACATATAAGCATGAAAGAAATCATAAGCTTTACTTGAAAGAAACATGGTGTTCATAATAATTTGGCTATATCAAATCATGGTTCATATTTAAAACATAAAAATGCCCACAAAGAATGGCATTATCAAATCTCATCTGATAGAACTGATCTCATATCATAACATACGTATCGGTAGCCTTGCTACCTTAACATTCTCACATGCTTGGCCAGGCATGTGCTTAGAGCTCATGGCCCCCTCTAGGTGGAACACTGATAAAAATCCTATCAGTTGGGCTCCCAAAGTGCACATTGGACCAATGAATTTACTCTCATTGGGAAGAGCCTTCTATCCATGGTTTATGGGTTTCAATCTCATAGGAAGCATCTTGGTCGCAAGACCATCATCATATAATCATCATTCAAATTCGGGTTTTTAAACAAGAAACATATGAACTTGATCCAAGAAAGTTGATCAAGTCATTCACATTATACAAATATTCATATATATATATATATATATATATATATATGAACAAATAAAAGAATACTTAGTTGTATTAATTTTGAAGAATGGTAATCAAATAGAATGTTCATACTTACCTTAATATAATTTCTCTTGAAATTTCCTTTAGCAAATTTCCAACTCTAATGCTTCAATTAACTTGATTTCTTCCTCCAAATAAATTTCCCCAAATATACAAAATTAGGGTTTTCTCTAAATCAATAATACTTATCATGATTTCCTAATAATTAATTATCTTAGAGTCTCTATTCTTAATTCCCAACAACAAATTTTTATTTATCTCTTTAAGGAAATTTTGCATTAAATTTTCAGAGTTATTGTTCATGGCAGTCTCACCAATCTAATTTCTCCCACATTAATTACCATTAATGACTGCAAAATGCTTGTAATAAATTCCATATACCCAATATTAATTATCCTAACCCATAGACTTAAATAAATCCAAAGAAAATAACTTAGGAAGAAAATTTACCTTATTTCCTTCAAACTAAAATTTCTGAGATTCTTGATCAAATCTGATGATTTCTGCCTTAATCTAGAATAGTCTAGAAGTCTAATGCATTAATTTGAGTATTAATACCTTAGAAAATAAAATAAGACTAACTCTGAGAAGAGACTGAATTTAACAAAGAAAAATGGAAAGAAGAATCGTGAAAAACGATTCTGGCCTACTGGGGTTAAATAGACGCTTCCCCAAAAAGCACGATCGCCGGCCCGCCTTGCAAATCCTGCCTATGCAAAGCTACCTCGACTAAGCCAGCTCGTCATTCCCACTTTGCATTCCCAGCTCGCACTTTCTAGCTTGCCAAATTTGATCCGGCATTGCCACTTCGTTATTCCAGCTCGTATATGCTACCTCGCAAGACTCTTCTCCCGAACTCTTCCTCTCAGATGCCACCTCGGCAATGCCTCTCCGCCTCTTCGCTTCTTCGCCTCTTCGCGAACTGCCACTTCGCACATTCTCTCTTCGCATAATGCCACCTTGCCTTTCCTCTTCGCCAATTGCCACCTCAGCAATTTTCACTTCGCCATTTCGCATTGCCGGCTTGCAAAATGCCACTTCGCATTGCCGACTCGCAAAATGCCACTTCGCATTTTGCCGGACCACACCAAAACTTCTCTAAGTTAAACCTTGCCTGGACATTTCACACTTAGCCAGCTCGCAAATATGCTACAAATATCCAAACTTACTAATTCTTTCTGCCACTCAAAAATAACATACAGGAGCACAACATATCAAAATTTCAAATCATAAGGACCAACACACAGGCCATGGGGACTCTCCAAAAGTCACCCAGACTCCTACCCCAAAATCCAACCGAACAATCCTGAGAAGAACTACTCTCCACTAAGATACACTTATCAAAAAATTCTGAAATTTTATAGTCATCATTACAACATACAAAGGAACATTTTTTATGTTCACACCTTAAGCTAATTCTACCTCAGTCATTCCCAGTAATTTCAAACAGATACTGACTTATTCTAATTTTAATTAATGTAATTTTATGTCAATTAGTGTCTAAATCCAATTTAATTAAATGTGTAGCTTCCAAGAAATATTGGAAAGTGAAAGGGAGATAAAGTGTGCAATGTAATGGAGTTAAAAAGTTAACATATGTAAATGTGAAGATTAAAAGGCCAAGGTGAGTTATAGATGAATGATTATACATGACATTGCATTTTATGTGCTTTGTTGAAAATTACCAAATCCAATTGAATCTAGTGTTAATTGTTTCTATTTTTTAAAATAGTGAACCCTAATTGTATATAGAAATTTGATTATTCTTTACATATGAACCCAATATGCCTCCTTTACAATGCATTGACAGAGAAGCCCTCTCGATGGGGTAGGGATTAAAATAACATTGGCGTTATGCATAATGATATCATTGACCCTAATCAGCTGTATATAGTAGAAAACATACTACTAGATTGTAGCCTTTGCTTATTATTATTGCAGTGAACATGTGTCCCGAATTTTCTGTCATGCAATTGGACTGATGTGGCATACAGTGTTCTTCAGGGAATCAACCAATGTACATAACTTTTGATTATTGGTTAATGTGATCCCTAATTTATTAGCTACCAAATATTGATATCTGTTATTGATTGATTAACTTTTATTGTTCACCAAACCTACATGCATGATTATATATCTATATCTTACTGAGTAATTTTACTCACTATGTGATTAATAATATTTTTCAGGTGCATGAGTGGCTAGAAGAGGTTCAAAGGTTTTCTCGCCTCCCAATGGAACCTATTAAGAGCAATGCAATTACTATGTCTTAAATTTTACTAAATATTCTAAATACTCCATGATAGATGGTTAGTAAATGTGTGGAGTATAATGACAATATGACCCTGGTGAAGTAATAATATATATATATATAGTTATAAGTGAGGATGAGATGATTAATAGAAATACATATAATGGTGCTAATTAATGGCTAAAAGTAATTAAATAATATTGGATATTAGACTAATAAATTGTAATGACATGTAAATGGAAATTGATTTATGTGAAATGAATAATTGTCAATGAATTAGAAATTGTTACCAGAATAAATGATTAAAAGTATAAATTGGAAATTATTATAGAAGTGTTGAGATTGAATATTGATTTGTGGAGTTGAGGATATAAGGATGGTGAATTTTTGGAGTGTAAAATTTTTATTGCAGGCTGTATAATTTTTTTAAAGACCCTATTTTGGGTCGAAAATAGCATTAAAAATACAGAAAAACTCTAGCAAAATTTCCAAAAATTTAGTAATTAATTAATGGAATTCATTTATAAGTGAATGGTTTTAAGGATTAATAAATAGAGTTAATTTTGTTAGAGAGTTTTACTGGTGGCTGGTGGCATTAAGCCTTTCCGTGCCCTAGGACCATCGCATCTCTGAAGTGGGGATGTGACATTTATTCACTGATATATGAGACAGACTACCCATAGATTTTCGACTCAAAGCATCCGCCACAACATTTGCTTTCCCGGGGTGATACAAAATTTGATAGTCATAATCTTTCAATAACTCCACCCATATTCTCTGTTGCAAATTTAAATCTTTATGTTGGAGAATATACTGAAAACTCTTGTGATCAGTGTAGATCTTACATCAAAGCAAACACCACAACTGCCATTTCCAAGTCGTGAGTAGGATAATTCAATTCATGCCTCTTCAACTATCATGAGGCATAAGCAATTACCTTCCCATGCTGCATCAGAACACAACCCAATCCTACTTTTGAAGTATCACAGTAAACTGAAAATCCTCCAGCACCTGATGATAATTCCAACACTGGTGCTGTAATGAGATAAGTTTTAAGTTTCTGAAAGCTTTTATCACATGTGTCATCCTACTAAAATTTCACCTGTTTTCTTGTCAATCTGGTCAATGCGCGACTATTTTAGAGAAATCCTTCACAAACCGCTGATAATAACTAGCCACACCAAGGAAACTTCATATCTCAGTCACATTAGTTGGTCGAGGCTAATTATCAACTTCTTCTACCATTTTAGGATATACTTTTATTCCATCCTTTCCAATGACATATCCTAGGAAACACAATTCACATTGGGACAATTTTGCATATAATATGTGTTTGCTCAATGTCTGTAATACAATTCTCAAGTGTTCCTTATATTGCTCCTGACTTTTCGAAGAAACAAGTATGTCCTTTATAAATACAATGACAAACCTATCCAAATAGGGTTTAAATACCCAATTCATCATATCCATAAATGTAGTTAGAGTATTTGTCAATCCCAAAGGTAGAACAAGAAATTCATAATATCCATATCAGGTACGAAAAGCTATCTTCGGCACATCTTCTTTTCATATTCTCAATTGATGATAACCCGACCGAAGATCAATTTTTGAAAAGTGGCTGACCCCTTGCAACTGATCAAACAAATCATCAATTCTTGGTAGTAGATATTTATTCTTCACAGTCACCTTATTCAACTGCCTGTAATCAATGCACATTTGGAGTGTTCCATCCTTCTTTTTAACAAATAAAACAGGTGCTCTCCACAGTGAACTATTAGGCCGAATGAATCCCCTATCCAGTAACTCTTGTAGCTGCACCTTTAATTCTTTCAATTTAGTAAGGGATATTCTATATGGTGGGATGGAGATAGGATTAGTTCTCGGATACACAACTATCTCAAATTTAATTTCCCGCTCTGGTGGTAACCAGACAAATCCTCAGGAAAAACATCCAAAAATTCATTAGCAATAGGAATTTGATCTAACTCGTCAATATTTACTCGGGTACCAACTATATTTGGCAAATATTGTAACCCAGGTCTAGAGGAACCCAGGTTTAGAGGAAGGAAGGCTAAGCCTTCCAAACACCAAGCCAGCCCCATTTCTTGGTTAAGTTAAAAAAGGTATATATATATATATATATAGCTTTAAAAAAATGAAGTGAGCAGGGATATGATTAGTTTAAATCAAATAATCAGACCCAAATGCTTAGGCAGAAGAAGAAAAGAACACAGAAGAAAGAGAAAGAGAGAGAGAGAGAGGGGGTGGGAGAGAGAGAGAGAGAGGAGAGATTAGGTGATCTGCCACCATCTGGCCACCGCTTGGCGACACCGCCCCTGCCTGGAGAAAGCCCCGCCTCCGACGACGCCACTGTGAAGATCAGGCCAAGATTTGCCTCCGAAGCCAGCCACACGTACCGGAAAGGTAGTCGGGCCAACCACCATCGTTCGAAGTTGTTTCCAGCTAATTCCAACATTCATTTTCCCTGGACATAGATAAGAGAGTATTGGGATACCTAGTTTGAGCTAGACTCACCGTGGCCCCATATTTGGATATTAAGAGAGCCAAGGGAGGGGGTCGACTCCCCATTTATATTTATAGTATATAGATGGAATGGTAGATTCCACTGACTATTTTCATCATGGATGATATGTTTGCCTGTTTGTTGATGATGAATTGTGATATGGCATTTCATATAGATAATAGTTGACATACATGTTTATTTAAATTATATCAGCTTACTGAGTCGAACTCTCACCCTTATTCACTACTTTTCAGGGTAATTTCCTCACTTTTTTCTTCAGGATTAGCTTGCTTCCTTACTCATAGAGAACCAACTTCTTTAAGAACCTTATATAATTTATTTGCTTTTAGTACTTTCGTAATTACCAGTGTGTTAGACTTATGCAAAAATATTATGTCTGCTTGTGGAAGAATAGATCCCCACTTATGTTATGAATATGTTATGGATTGCTTTATATAGCTAGATGATGTTTGTTGGAGGATATACCTCCATTCAATATTATGATTGCTATTATGTTATGTTATTTTTAGGATATATATTTAAATGATGTTCATATAGGGCTTGCTACGGGTTTTAGTGGCATATCGTCTTCCCGTTCCCTAGTGCCGGTCATGATTTTAGTAAGAGGTCATGACAAATATCCCTGACATCCTTTTCTTGGTAGCCTTTTTACAACAGCAGCAGAAATAATACAAGCTAGAGACCTCGTCTGTTCACTTTGAAAAATAAGATCCGGTTGCCCCTCAGTTTTAAATTCTACCATTTTTCCATGATAATCAATAGTAGCATGATGCTGTGACAACCAATCCATGCCAATAATAACATATAATTCAAGTACAGGCAATGCTATCTAGGTTATTGGAAACTCTATACCCCCAATCTCTACTTTACAATTCTCATATTCATTTTTAACAATCACAGTACCGCCTACGGGTGTAGAAACTTCTAAGGGTATTTTCATTAAACTACTACCCCTTCCCAATTTCTTAGCGAAGGTGGAAGACACAAAAGAGTGTGTGGTGCCCAAGTCAAATAAAACATTCGCTAACTCATTTTGGATAGAAACTGTACCTCTCACTGTGGTGTTCGAAGCCTTAGCTTCCTGTCTCGTCAGGGCAAATATTATTCCTTACCCTCGGCCTACTGTAGTTTGAGATGACCCCGGAGTAATGTTCTGGCCTCATCCTTAGCCTCTACCTCCCTGATTATTATCAGGCTGACTCTGTTGCACATTAAGTTATGATGTTGATGGTTCTCTCTGCTAACCCCTCTGTTGTGGACAATCTTTAATGAAATGACCCTTCTGATCATATCTCAGACAGGATCCACTTATACATTTACAAACACCTATATGTCTCTTACCACAGTTCTAACAAAAGGGAGAAGTCCGGGTAGGCCAATTTAGACTGGCACTGGTGAGATATACCCTGGGGGCTGAAGATACCACAACAGAACATTCTGCTCCCTACTGTAACCCCTATAGGTTGTCCTCTGCCCATACTGGCTGCTGGTTGACTCTAAGTAGGACGAAACTCTTTGTCAATGGGTCTATATTGTGACCTCTACCCTCCAGTCCCTCTCTGAGTAAGCTAACCCTGAGTATTCTGTATTTTTCTCTGATCTCTTTCTGTTCTTTCTTATTTATACTTGGTCTCAATCTGAATTTCCTTATTAATCAGTTTCATCAAAGAAGAAAACTCTATAGCCACTAAAGCACCATGAAGCGAGGCATGCAACCCACGCCGAAACCTATCAATCAGATCAGCCTTAGTAGGAGCAATATTTGTAGCATATTTACTCAATCTCATAAATTCCTTAACATACTCAGCCACACTCAAGTTTTGCTATCTCAGTTGCTCAAACTGAACCAACATCTCGCATCGCACCCCATCAGTTAGAAACTCATTCACTAACCCACATCTAAACTGATCCTAGGTTGGCAGTATATCACTATATAACTGCTCCTCTATATGCCTAAAAACCCATCTCCAAGCATGATCTTATAGCAATAGTACTACCGACTCTGTTACTTTGGCATCTGAACAAGGGAATCTTCTCACCACTTTTTCCACTTTCTCTAAAAATTCACTAAAGTCTTCACCCGACTTTCCTCTAAACTCTGACAATCCCAATTTCAGAAAACTGCACATTGTAACACCTCCCACCTTAATAATCTACCGTCCCTCCTAAGGACTAATAGGCTAAACTAGTGTGATCACTGGAGGAATAGGTGAGGGTATTGCCACTGGTGGTAGAATATGTGCTAGGGGTGCTTCTTGTCTCTCTTTTCTTAACACTTCATATTCTCTTCTAATCTCTACATTTTCTCTTCTCAATTCTTGTATTTCCTCAACAACATTTTTGTATTGGCCGGTCTCACATTCTCAACAACTTCCCCTTCTTCTAACTATGGGAGGCTCAACTGACTCTACCCCCTTTATCGGTACATCAGCAACTACCTTATCATATGCCCTCCTGTCAAGACGAGCACAACCTTACATAATAGGTACTTGAACTATTCTTCTACCTCTCGGTCTTCCTCTACAAGGTGACATCCTCTATAACAGACAAAATTGATATTAATTAATGAAACACAGATAAACACATAATTAACAGAGGATAACAAGTGACGATACAAGAATTCTAATGCTCCATGGTAACCCTATTTACTTAAATTATTTACCCTATTTACTTAAATCATTTATTCTTATTTAGGTATAATTATTTATTATGTTTTTCGTTGCTCTGATACCACCTTTGTCGCATCCCCACTTCTGGAATATGACGGTCTTAGGGCATAGGGAAACATAAGGTTACCTACAACCCGTAGAACCCATATTACCATATTTTTCACCATAATCCCGACTCAAAATCGGGTCTTTCAAAATTACCCAGTCTGCAAGAAAATTATACTCCCAATAATTCTTCCTTATACCCTCAACTCTACCATATCAATATCATCCAATACTTCAATAAAAATATCAAAGCAATAAATATCATTCATTTTATATTTCAGATAATATCAGTTATATATATTTTACAATCTTTATTTAATAAAAGTATTATCAGTGTTTTTAATATACAATAACATTATTAAAACTATCCAAAAATCTCATGGAGCAGTAAAATAAAAAATGATCATTAACATAGATAAATAAGAATCCCAGCTGAAGAAGAAAAGTTGAAACTACAACTATTTATCTCGCCCCTGAAAAACAGTAATAACCACAAGATGAGAAATAATTCTCAGTGAAATACATATATATTACCTTACTTATGAGGCTAGGTAGGCTCACAAGGAAGATCAATTTTATAATAGATAATCAACAAAATCAAAAACAAATAAAATAGAATTCATCATAGACATTTGAGTGAACAATGGATAGGTATGTAAAAAATACTATGATTATGAGCAAGAGTAATAAATGAAATAAGTAATCCAAAGATAATAGGTCAAAAGATACATTGCAAGAAAAATAGCAAATGATTAGCTAAAGTTCAGTATACAAGAAAGTATAGCAAATGATCAAATAAGGTTCAGTATACAAAGGTTCAATTCAGAGTAATGACAGATAAGCAAAATTCAATAATAAATGGGTAGAGGCTACAGAATGGTAGCATACCAATCAGGACAGTTATACAGTTGATCAGACCGCATGGCTAGGACCTTACCCCCTTCTAGATAGGGTCAATGTAAAACATTATGCACAACGCCCAATGTATATATAAGTCTACTCCACTGGATGAGTAGTTATGTCATTGATAATTAGTAGGGGTTCAAATAACAATGTCAATAAATTCATATATCAAGAAGTAATATGTAATAAAAATGGTTAATCAATTAAATTATCAATTAAGATAACATAACAAATTAAGACTTGTGAAGGAAAGTTCGGTTACAAGTTGGGCTTTATATTCCAATGGCTATAATTTTCTCAATTATGAAATTCAATGTGGTTTTAAGGTAATAATTAAGGGTCAAGAATAATTATGGTAAAATCAATTATAAGGAACAAAGTATACATAATTAAATATACAAGGTATTTCAATGAGTTAGCAATTTCAATAATGCTCAAAAGTCTTAATAGTTAAATTAATGGATATTTAGAAACAATAAAAAGAAATAAATTCACAATGTAGATTTGGTTAATCAAATATTCAAATATTGGAATTTCAATTAAATCATTTAGGCACAATTCAAGCAAAGTAATATATATGTACTCATCTTTAAATCAAAATTCCAAAAAGTTTTCCTTTCTTCCCTTAACCAAAACAAAAAGGATTATCCAAAGTTTCATCCACTTTTTCCTTTCCCTTATTAGGTACAAAATTAATTAACATAGGTTTAATACTTAATCAACTTGAAAATATAAAATTAAACTCTTAATTTTTTCCAAAAATGTACCCTGGCAGACCCACTTGATTTATTTATTTCTCTAGCTACAGATATCCAATTATCCCAATTATTTTTTATAAGTAAATTAGACATTTGTGGTTATAACATATCCAAATATCATATTTTTCTAAGTACTACTCAATTTATAGTGGAATTTCTAATCTTGTCTTGCATCTTGCATTCTGTTCTGTAAATTCCATCCAGGAAGTCACTACTTTTTTATATGCAACTTAGTGTGTATGTAACCAAATACTATTATGTTTTTATAAAAATTTATCTAAGACATAAGAGAACATTTTTCATGTTTTGAGTTTTTTCTGAATCTGAATTTAAGGTCTTCAAAATTATAGAATTCAGTAGAGTTTCTCAGTGAAAATCCTAACCCAAGCCAGTCTAATTCAGTGATCTATATCTCTAAATAAGTTTAGAATTTGATAAAACTTCCTTCTGAACATATAATTTAGATATACATATATACAACTTTCATGTCTTCCATTTTATCAAATTCTATATCTAAACCTACAGAAATTAAGAAACAATATTCTGTCTTATACGTTTTAGGTTTAATTCCTTTACTCTAATCTAACATTTTATGTTTCACAATTTCTTCACCAAATTAATCTACTCATTTTCATTAATTAATCTACTAATTTTATATCATATAACTCTAATTCATACTCTATTTAATTAATTAAAATTAAATAAATAATTATTTGATTAAATTTTAAATTTTTTTACCTTAGAGGAAACTTGAAGAACTTCTTTAATTCTACATGTTTTCCTTCAGTCCTACAACTTTAATCACCAAAGCAAGTTTACCAAATGATGAGAACGACTTTTTATAAGCTTAATCTAAAGAAATTTAGAGAGAAAGATGAAGAGGAAAGGGAGAGGGAGGGGGAGGGGAAGCTTATTATAATTTTTTTTTCTTTTCTTTTTATAGAAATTTTAATTAATTTTATGGCCAATAATTATTTTAATAATTATTTTTAGCATAAATATTTCTTGATTTATGATATCACCTTGATTATGTAATAATTTTCTTTATTTTTTCATTTAATAATTTTTATGGTGAATAAATTGCCAAGTTGCATAATTTGAATTTATAAAATAAAAAAAAAAATATTTTGATCTAAAATTCTCCGAATGGAAAACTCTCTTTAAGTCAAAATATTGACTTTGGATGCTAATCTTTAATAAATTAGACTTAATTAAGCTTGGACTTGCTAATTATTACAAACTTGCCATTTTTCCTAAGTTCATCTTTTTCACTTATCTTCCATTTGATCTTTAGGTACTTTTTTAAATCAATTTTTACTTGAGAATATTTTTAATTTACTTCTTAATATCTTATGGTAATGTGAGACAAAGAATTTTTGAAATTGAAGTTCTATAAAATTTATTAAAAATAAAAGACTACGAGGTGTGGAAACTAGGTACCTCACCTAAGTTTACTTCCTTATTTCCACTAATTCATTAGTTAATTTGAGCTATTTTAATTCCAAATAAATTTTTCTATGTTACCTCATCATCTAATTACAATTTCTCTCTTTCAATTTCAATATAATAATTTTGAAAATTTTTAGTAATTCTGCTATTGAGTAGCTATCCATTCTGAAATTTCCTAAATCTCCTTACACAAAATAGTGGATATTACAGTACTCAATAAATGATTTCACTATACACATGTTCATATACTTATGTCATTATTTATCATCATTTCTATAGCATTTAATTTTTACATATATTAAAATATTAGTTAACCAATTTATAAACCATGGAGCATCTACAAATTAAAATAACGAATATTGGAGACAATACATAGATATGTATGATTTGCAGCTGAAGAAGACGAAACTGGAATCGCACCTATCTACCGATCCCCAGAAAATAATAAACCACTAAAAAAATGAGATACAATCTTAGTGAGTAGTATATATGTCACTTCACTTGTGAGGCTGAATAAAAAAATAGTTCATAAGAGAAGAAATTCAACAATATAGAATACATGATAAGCAACAATAAAGAGTAATAAATTAATGTAGCCATTGGAAATGTACACTAATTTGGATATGCAAAAGGTATATAATCGAGAATCTCAATTAGGGTTACAATACAATATTTAAGGGAAGATAATCAACATATAAAGGTGTCAATAAGTGGTTCACTTTAATGATAGATTTATAATCTCTGTATAAAAGCAGAGGCTACAGCTAGTAGCATGTTTATCACTCATACAGCTGATCAATTAGTATGGCTGAGAACATCCCTTTCAGCTGGGATCCACTATAAAAGTTTCACTATACACAATGCCTGATGAAATCAGGTGAGTAGGCTTGTCATTTCTAGCATTAAATTTGATTTCAATTTAGGGTTCATATTTGCAATGAATAGAAGATTCAATTTCAATTTGAATATGTTCAATGAATAAATTAAAGAGTTTAATGAACAATTATAATATCTGTAATTTTTGTTATTTTAATTAAATTGTATGCTTGAAGAATTAATTAAATGAAAATATGAATGTTTAAGAAATCCAGAATTTTTTGGTTGCAGTTGTAGGATTTTGTGAGGCTGATTGCATGATTTTAAAGAAATAATTTGGTAAAGTGTAAGACATAAAAGTTGTGAATTTATATCTTATCTTCAATTTTGTATAATGGCTTATCAAAATTCTCTGTGTGTGAGGATTTATGTCTCTTTGAGCAGGACTGGTCTGGTTTAGTGTTTTTGCAAGAAATCTGTGTATATTTGAATTTTCTGGGAATGACTGAGATAGTTTGAGCCAAAGGTATAAACATGAAAAATGTTTCTTTATGTGTTGTGTTGTTGATTGTAAAATTTCAGGAATTTTGGATAAGTATATCTTAGTGGAGAATGGAAATTATCAGACCTGTTCGGATGGATTATGGGGCAGTAAGTCTGGGTGACATTTAGAGAGTCACCATGGTCTGTGTAGTTGCTTTTGTGATTTAAATTTTGGATATGTTGAGCCTCTACATGTCTATTTTAAGTGGTAAAAAGAATCGGAAGTTTGAATGTTGGTATCTCAATTGCGAGCTGGTTAAGTATAAGTTGTCCAGGAAAGGTTTCAGCTCAGCAGAGATTGGTGTTAGCGAGCCAGCAAATGTGAAGTGGCATTTGCGAGCCGGCAATGCAAAGTGGTGAACTGGCGAGGTGAGATTGCAGAGGTGGCAATTGGCGAGGTGGCATTATGCGAAGAGGCATTGCTCAGGCGGTATTATGAGAAAAGGGAGATAGGCGAAGCGAGTTGGCGAAGAGGCATTGCCAACGTGGCATGTGTGAGGCGACATATGTGAGGAGGAGTTCACGAGGAAGAGTTTGGCGAGGAAACTTATGCAAAGTGGCATTGTCAGATCAGATTGGCAAGCTGGGAAGTGCGAGCTGGAAGTTGTGAGGTAGCATTGTCGAGTCTGGTTGGAGAGGCGAGCTGGCGAGCGGGAATTTTAGGCAGGGGCCAATTTAACTCAGCATCCAGTAGCGTTTCTCCACGATTTTTCTTCCTTCTTTCTTTGTTATTCTTCAGTCTTTTCTCATATCAGTCCCATTTATTTTCTAAGGCATTAATACTCAACATTAATGCATTAGAACTCTAGATTAGCATACTTCAAGGCAGAAATTGTTAGATTTGAGCAGAATACCTCAAGAATTTCAGTGTTGGAGAAATAAGGTAAATTTTCTTTCAAAGTTATTTTCTTTTAGATTAATAAAGTCTGTTGGTTAGAATAATCAATTATGGGTGTATAGAATTTATTGCAAGCATTTTGAGGTTATACATTATAATTAATGTTGGAGAAATCAGAATCAATGGACTGTCATGAATAGTAGCATGAATAGTAAATCCGAATTAAATGCAGATTTTTCTTTAAGAGATGAATTAAATTGATGTTAGGAATTCAGAATAGAAACTTTAAGATGGTTAATTATTAAGGAATCATGTTGAATATTACTGATTAAGAAAAACCCTAATTTTGAATATTTGGAGACATTTCTTAGGAAAAGGAAATCAAGAAAATTGAGGAGATTTTTGTGGGCAAATCGTTAAAGGAAATTTAAGGAGAAATTCTGTTAAGATAAGTATGAACATTACAGTTATTTATTATTTCTTGAGATGATATGACCGAATATTCATAATGCTAAACCATACAATTCTTGTATATGTGATGTTATATTATTGAACTATTAATTGACGATTTTATGATATTCTAAAACCGAAATTTATCAATTGTTCATGAGATTACCATGTATATATATATATATATATATATATATATATATATATATTGTAAGTGACTTGGTCAATCTTTTTAGATCAAGTTCACATGATTCTTACTTGTTAAAAATTGATTGAAATTGTGATATATGTTGTTGTTCTTGTGACCAATATATTTCTTGTGAGATTGAAACCATATGACCCTATAGATAGAATGCTCTTCCCAATGAGAGTAAATTCATTGGTCCATCGTGCACTTTGGGAACCTAGCTGGTAGGGTTTTGTACCAGTGTTCCACCTAGAGGGGACCACGAGCTCTAGGTGTATGCCTGGCCAAGCATGCGTTTGCGATAAGGTAGCAAGGACTACCGATGCGCTCTATTGTGATAGGTAGCATGGCTACTGATGCACTCTGTAGTTCTACCATGATATTTGATAGTGCTATTCGATTGTGAGCACTCCTGTTTCTTATAAGCCTAACCACATGATGATTCTTACCCATGTTCTTGGAATTGATATTTCCTTTGGATTAATATATATATATATGTATGTATATTTCTTTTATATTGCATGTTCATATCTTACTGATTTAAAGGCTCACTCCTCTTCTGTGGATTTCAGGTGATAGTGTAGCTCGTGAGGGAGCTAATAGAGAAGATCGAGCTTCTTGACTCATTCTCCCAAGAAGCCTTCATTGTAATAATTTTGAGATATTTTGTATAATCATTATATGCTATTATGGTTCAATATGTATTGAGAGTATACTCTAGAGCTCCGTAGTTAGTCATTGGGGATGATAATATTTTGATGTATAATTTGTTACCTTTGGGTTACTCTTGTTCCTTAGTAATGTGGGATACATCTTTTGATCAGTAAGGAACAAGAGGAAATTATGAAATGGAAAATATAAAGATATAAATTATGTCTTCATGAACCTTGAAATGAATGTTTGTATGATAAATATTTGTGTAGTAAATATGGAATTGTGTATGAGATCTAGGATATGTGAGTTTTACGGGTTTATGGTGGCCTTAAGCCTAGCCTTGCCCTAGGACCGTCGCACCACTGGAGTTAGGGTGTGACAGAGGTGGTATCAGAGCTATAGGTTTATAATCCTTAGCATAGAAGATATATAGAGATGCATGAGCACTAGTATAAGTATTGATTAGGATAACTACAGAGCATAGGATTTGTGTCTCCTCCAATTGTGTCTTCCTTTGGTATTTATATCTGCGTTAAGTATGCATAGTGAGTCTGATAATGTTTGTTCTTCTTATCAGTATCGAGATGCCTCTACGTTGCGGCAGAGGACGAGGTCAAGGCCGTCCTAGGTGGGATTTACCTTCTAAAGAGGGTTCTGTAGACGGTAATGGAGGTGATGAGATTCCTTCTGTGCCACAAGTGGATGTGGCTCATATGGCACAGCAGTTAGACTAGCTGCAAAGGAACTATGAAATGATAACTGAGTTTATTACTCAGCAAAGGCAGCAGCAATTACCTCCAGTGCAAGTTCCAGAAATCCATGTTCCTCCGGTAGTTTCACCACCGGTTGGGCGTCAAGAGGAAGAGGTATCATTTCAAAGATTTTTAAAGCTTAAGCCCTCAGGGTGGATCCTACAGATTTCTTAGAGGAAATTGAAGAGAAAGTTCAGATTCTGCGGATTCCGGACAGAAGGGCTATAGAGTTTGTGGGATATTTAATGAAGGCTGAAGCGAAGGATTGGTTCAAAGGAAGCATTTCTGGTATGCTTCGTGAAAATGAGGATCTATCATGGGAAAGATTCAAGGAAATGGTGCTTAATGAATTTCTTCCCGAGTGTGTGAGGGAAGCTAAGTCCCTAGAGTTTGAGAGATTAGTTAAGACCGCTGGCATGAGTGTCTCAGAGTACGCCAGGAGATTCAGTCAACTTAATAAATTTGCTCCTACTTTGGTGCCTACAAAAGTAGCACGAATTCAGCGGTTCTGCAGAGGATTGGTGGCTCTATTGTTTAAACTTCTAGCTGCTCTTGAATTTGATTAATATTTCAAGTTGGTGGATAAGGCCAGAATAATTAAAAATAGGGAGATGGAAGCCAGATCAGAGAGGGTTGAGAAGAAGAAGTTTAAGGCTGATAGTTCTTCCAAACCAGACAGTGGGATGAAGACTATGGTAGTAGCTCATCAGTCAGCTCCTAGAAGTGGGTATAGAGGACCTTCGAGGAGATTACAGCAGAGTCAGACTACTCCTGGACCTACTTCTCAGATGAGCCATGGTTCAGCTAGCTTTGCATCACCCAGGACTTCTAAACCTCTGTGTCCTACATGCGGCAAATTTCACAGTGGTCCTTGCCATTATGCATCAGGAGCTTGTTTCAGATGTGGACAGCAAGGTCATTTTCTCAAGAATTGTCCACAACCACCCTTTGGAGGTAGACCTCAGGCTTCTCAGGCTACAGTGCAGATGAGTAGAGAGAGGAGCATCAGTCAGCAACCAGGAGGAGGTAGAGGTATATTGGGCAGAACTGTTGAGGCTGACAGAGAATCAGGTCAACACGAGGCTCAGGCTTCTAGATCGACTCCTATGGGTAGAGGCAGAGAGAGAGTTTTTGCTCTGGCACAACATAAAGCCCAAGCATCCAACACAGTGGTTACAGGTATTCTTCCGACTCAAGCTTTGAATGCTAGAGTATTGTTTGATTCGGGAGCTACACATTCCTTTGTGTCATCATGTTTTGCTAAGAAGTTGCACGTGCCTTGTAAATTGATTGAAAGTGTGTTGGTTGTTTCAACTCCTTTAGAAGAAGAGATTGAAGTCCATAACTCCTATCCATCCTGTGTGGTTAGCATAAGTGGCAAGAGCTTAAATGTGGATTTGATTGAATTGTCAGTGTTGGAGTTTGATGTGATTTTGGGCATGGATTGGTTGTCCAAGCACTATGCCATTATAGATTATAACGGGAAAAAGCTATCCTTTAAGCCACCTTCGGGTGAGGAATTTGAATTTCAAGGAGAGCGAAGTGAAGTGCCATACAATGTGATATCTGCTATTGGGGCAAGGAGGTTGTTAAGGGTTGCCAAGGGTATTTGGCTTATGTCTGGGATACTGGTAAGGAAGTGAGAAGTATGGAGCAGATTCCAATAGTCAATGAGTTCCCGGATGTATTTCCTGAAGAATTACCTGGTTTGCCACTGGATAGAGAGATAGAGTTCAGTATAGAGTTGCTACCTGGCACGAGTCTAATTTCTATTCGTCCCTACCATCTGCACCAGTTGAGTTGAAAGAATTGAAGACTCAGTTACAAGATTTACTTAACAAGGGATTCATTAGACCCAGTAGTTCACCATGGGGTGCACCTATACTCTTTGTGAAGAAGAAGGATGGTTCTATAAGGCTATGTATAGACTACAAGCAGCTTAACAAGGTAACTATCAAGAATAAATATCCCTTACCAAGAATAGATGATTTATTTGATCAGTTGCAAGGTGCAAGTCATTTCTCCAAGATAGACTTAAGGTCAAGGTATCGCCAGTTGAGAATTCGGAATGAGGATGTATCGAAGACGGCTTTTCGAACCAGATATAGACACTATGAGTTCTTGGTGTTGCCGTTTGGATTGACTAATGCATCAGCTGCATTCATGGATTTGATGAATAGGGTGTTCAGGCCATTCTTGGACAAGTTTGTCATTGTGTTTATTGATGACATTCTTGTATATTCTAAGAGTAAAGAAGAGCATGAGGAACACCTTAGAATTGTGTTACAGACTTTGA
>CANXYC010442450.1:0-37507 GCA_948193065.1 Aleurites moluccanus | reverse complement strand
AACTGCAGCAGAATTCAGTGTTGGCCATTACTTGCTCTTAAAGACATAATTGGGTAAAGTGTAAAATATGAAAGTTGTTAATTTATGTCTTAGCTATAATTTTGTAAAATGGTTTGATAAGATTCTGAGTATGTGATAAGTTGTGTCTATTTGAGTAGGGCTGGTCTGGATAAGAATTCCCGCAGGAATGCAGTATGTGTTTGGAATTTTTGGGAATGACTGAGGCAGAATTTGTTGAAGTTGTAAACATGAAATATGTTTCTGTGTATGTTGAGATAATGTCAGTAAAATTCAGAATTTTTGGATGAGTATATCTCAGTGGAGAGTGTTTTGTATCAGGGCTGTTCGGTTGGATTTTAATGCAGGAGTCTAGGTGACTTTTGGAGAGTCACCACTGCCTGTATGTTGCTTAGTTTGATATGAAATTTGGATATGTTGTGCTTCTGTCTGTTGATTTTAAGTGGCAAGAAGAATCGATGAGTTTGGATTAGTGTGGCTCTTTTGCGAGCTTGCTTAATATGGGATGTTCAGGCAAGAGTTAACTTAGAAGTAATTGGTGATGGAGAGCCAGCCTTATGTGGGAAGGCATGTTCGCGGACTGGCAATGCGAGGTGGCATTTTGGCGAGGAGCTTTGGCGAGAAGCTTTTGGCGAAGAACCTTGGCAAGAAACTTTCGGCGGAGAGCTTTTGGCGAAGAGCCTTAGCGAGGAAGCATTGTGCGAAGAGAGGTATGCGGGGTAGCAATTCGCGAAGAAGCGAAGAGGTGAAGGAGCATTGCCGAGGTGGCTAATGCGAGGAAGAGTCGTGAGGAGAGTCTGGCGAGGCAGCATGCGCGAGGTAGCATATGTGAGCTAGATGTGCGGATCAGCGATGCCGGATCAAGATTGGCGAGCTAGCAAATGCGAGCTGAGAATGCGAAGTGGTTGCCGTAGCAGTCTGGCGAAGGAGCT
Organism: Aleurites moluccanus; assembly: GCA_948193065.1. Classification (NCBI taxonomy): domain Eukaryota; kingdom Viridiplantae; phylum Streptophyta; class Magnoliopsida; order Malpighiales; family Euphorbiaceae; genus Aleurites; species Aleurites moluccanus. The sequence goes on along the minus strand of CANXYC010442450.1, from coordinate 36,557 downwards.
TTGCCGAAGCAGTCAGGCGAGGGAGCCTTGTATTGGGGTGTGACACTAACAGCTCTTGTATTTAATAATTATATTACTTTTGCAGGTTGGACCATATGGTGGTAGAGGTGGTAGCTCAGCAACTGTTGGTGCAACTAATGCTTCGAGCCACTTTGACAACATGGTATAAATTTATTTCAACATATTACAATTATGCAAAGTACCTTTTACCTTAATTGCAATGATGACCTTATTTTTTATGTTATTTACATTTTCATATCCTCAGCTTACTCAAAGTTATGTCATTGGAAGTTCACATCCAAGATAGTAGTTTAACCACAATCTAAGCCAAGGAAATGTGGTCTTAACCTAAGAAAGTAATTGCAATGCAGATTCTAGAGTAGTTGAAGCCATAAGATACTACATATCTATCCAAGCAAGAGTGAGAGGAAAGAAGTGAACAATTGCCAATTATTTGGGGCTTTTGCTTTTTGGTGGCAAAATTGTTGGCTGCATCATACAGAACACAAAATTTTATTTTCTATTTTTGTTTATAGTTATATAGCAGCTATACTCAATGAATTTTTTATGTAACACTTAACAATGTCTGTAATTGGCATTGGACAGCTTCAACAAACTATTTTTTTTTGTTGATTCAACATTGAAACAAAATGTGCATCATTTTGTTTCGTTATTGAAATTAAATATATTGGACTAGATAGTTATTCCCATCAAACTTCATTGTATTTATCTTAAGCAATTAATGGAATTATCCTTAATGTCATATTTGGTACTTTCAAATATATAAATATATATATTTTTTGTTTTTGTTTATGGTGTATAAAGCTTTTTGGTAACTTCCATTTTAGTTACTTTTTGTTTACTAATATTTTGTCTATTATTATCTATATGATAGTGTCCATTTACATACAGTTAGAAGATAAGGATTATTAGCATAAATAATGTTACACCTTTTCTTAACATAATGACAGTCAACCAAATATAAATAACCACAAGTTTTTCATTAAATTAAAAATAACAACATAGGTAAATATAAAAAAAAGTATAGCATAACACATTTGGCAGTTTCTTCATACCCTATAAAATGTGGAGCTACCTAAAAACCCAATACAATCCAAAAAAGAAAAATTATTCTAATTGCTTAGTCCACCAATGCTAATACTTCTGCATGGAGAGCCAACACATCACAAAAGGGATACCCGTAGTAATAATTGAAACACCCCACACATAAACCCTTGCGACCTTCATCATTCTTTGGTTTTTTTCTAATTCTGACTTTTCCTTTTCTAATTTGTCAATCTTCCTAATTAGTGTATTGATTACGTTCTTTGCTCTCTCAGGGAATTCTGGATCAACCCAGATGAAATAACGACACTTGCCACTTGGAGTCTACACCCAAACAACATCAACATCAAAATAACAAACGTAATATATAGAACCGAAAGAGCAAAGAGTGAAAGATATCACAAATAATGTATCAAACAACCAAATTTCAAACTACAAACCATTTCCCCCAAATATAGTACAACGTGAAAATCGATTTCTACCAAGATTACTCACCCCATAATTTGGACAACCATTAAAACGCCTTCCAGGGTTAACCTCCATCCACGAAGTTCAAAGTGGAGCTTATAATCCACACTCACAGTAAGGGATTACATATTCAATATGAGCATTATTGCTTGATGACATTTTCGACTGGTACAAAAGGTATGTTCTTGATTAGTTAGGGTTTACAACCTTCAACCCTGTGCTAATTAAGATGAGGATAGAGAAAACAAACCCTAAGAGTTATGTTATATAGATCTTCTTTCAATCAATTTCAGTCTATGTAAAAATAAATGATGTTTAGTTTAAGGAGAAGATTAACCCACATAAGGCAAGAGAGTGTGCAATGATGTGGCAAGTGGTGAGTTAAAAAATGCTAACGTGGCGCGCCAAATAGGATTGTCATTACCATAACCAACGAAAAAATGCTAAAATGATATTAATGTGACCGTTTGTTGAAATTCGATAATATTTTTATAACAAAATTGAATTTAAGGATCATAACATTCGTTAGTCAAAAGTCCAAGGACCATTAGAGAAATTAACCCTAAGTTCGAGCATAATTGGAAACAAATGAATTTTTTTTTTAAAAGTTGAAGGCTAGTCTTACCTGTTGAATAAGACTGTTTTCTTATTAACTCAATTTGACTGGCCAGTCTTATTTGATTCTAAAATCATAGGTTTAGCTCATAAAAAAATAAATATATCAAACTATGCATATGTCGAATTGATATGGCTAAATTGTTGGATGAGTTGCAAGCCAAGCAACAAGAAAAGAAAGCAAATAAATGCATATGAAAAAAAATAAAATTGCACGAATGAATGTGTGATAATAATGATGAAGGGAACGAAGAGTATGAACATACAATACAAAGAAAAGAGAAATATCCCAAAATCACATTATATATAATATTTTTTATAAAAATGACATTTTTTTTTATTTGTATAATTTTAACCTCACTTGACATATTTACACTTAGATTATGTTTGGCAAATCACATAAAAAAATCTTTTCTCCTTCTTTATTTGTATAATTTTAACCTCACTTGACATATTTACACTTAGATTATGTTTGCAAATCACACAAACTATCCTTTCTCTTTCATTGTAGAAAATAAGTCATTATTAATTTTTAATTAGTTGAATTTTAACCTTAGTCAAAATTAATCCTTAATTAATCAAAACCAAGTCAGATTTCAAACACAAGTCATAATTAATTCTAAATTAATCAAAACTAATCCTTAATTAGTCAAAATTAATTATTAATTAATCAAAACTAAGTCATATTTCAAAATAAGTAATAATTAATCCAAAATAAGTTGAAATTAAATCTTAATTAGTTGAAATTAATGCTAAATTAATCAAAATACAACTTTCAAAATAAGTCATAATTAATATAAAATAATTTGAAATTATAATACTAAATTAATTAAAACCAAGTCAGATTTCAAATAAACATAATATTATTTGAAATTTAGTCAAAATAAATCGAATTTATTATAAAATATATACAAAACACAAGAAAACAGATTCAAACTCAATAATAAGTCAACTCTAAAATTAGTCCAATTTTTATGTTTACAACTAATTTTCTGTTAATTTTGACTAATTTTCTACTGTTTTGACTAATTTTGTACTATTTTTAATGAATTTTCTTCTGATTTTGACTTTTATACTATATCTGATTAATCAAAAAATATTTAAAATTTAGTCGAAAAATAGTAGAAATATATTAAAATTATTTAAATCATGGGCAATTGAATTGAATTGCAATAAGTAAAAGTAAAAAATAAGATTATTACGAATAAAACAACATTTTTTATCATCATAAAGCAAAATATTATATGAAATGACAAACTGTTTGGAGAAACATATTATATGAGATAACAAATTATCCTAAGATATAATGCATACTAAAAGCTACTGATGAATCTGAAGATGCCTCTCTGAATGTCCTTACTACCAGACATTAACAAACAGACAAATTTCATGCTGAATAATGAAGAACAAGAGAAATAAAAAGCAGCAATGTCCTTTACTATTATATGACTAAAACGTAGAGATAAATTGATTGTGGACATTCGCATAGTCTTTTTTAATATAAACTGAGAAAATAATATCCCTGTAAATTGTAATGACATTAATAAAGATCCAATTTCTCAAGGATGTAAATATCAAGATTAGTTCCATATGAAGAATTTTATAATTGCTCAATAGATGAGAATGATTTGTCACGTCAGAGGCCATAGGCTAAAAGAAGACTTCAAAAGGTTTTTAATTTATGTTTATTTATTAAATTAAGGATCAGAGATGAAAAGGATAAAGAGAAGAAGATGAGTTATTTATAACTTTTAAATCCCTTGATAACCGCTCCTTGCAGTTATTATTCATCGATTTTCAAGAGTCAAATGTGATAGTTTTAATAATAAGTAGTTCATAATACTTACAATTTAAAGCCCCTGATTAATAAAGATCTCACACATAGCAATTAGCATTTATTTTCATCATGAATGAGGGAAATTTGTTTTAGGAAACCTGAAAAAAATAATTAGTTACATTTTCAATTGATTCAGACTAAATTTCGACTAATTTTCAACTGATTTCAAAAAAATTTTAACTAATTTTAACTAATTCAATTAATTTTCAACTGATTTCAAATAATTTTTAACTGATTTCAACTTTATATTTTAGGTTAGATTAGTTGAAAATTGTCGAAACTAGTCGAAAAATATTCAGACTCAATTTATAATCCCAAATCCGAGAATTTTAAACTGATTCCGACTAATTTGGACTCATCGATTAGTTTCAACTAACTTCGATTAATTTTCAATTGATTTCGATTGATTTTTAACTAGTAGTTAAAAAATATTCAAAATCAATTTAGTCGAAAAACATTCAGAATCAATTTATAGTTTCAAAACAACTAATTTGAAAATTTTAAACTGATTCCAACTAAATAATTTTAAAAGAAAAACTTCCGATAACTTTATATCAAATATTCTTAAAAACAAAATATAAATAAATAAGATAAATGTAAACTTACGGATTAAATAAACAAAAATGAGCTGAGATTTAAATGAGAGAGGAAAATAAAATGAATTTCTGTGTTTTCAAAAATAGATAGGAGTCCTGAACACTTTCTGTTTAACAATAATTAAAGTGCAATTAAATAAGAATAAGAAAGGGTAAAAAAAAAAAACTAAAATTAAGACAGGGTTCCCTAAAAAAAATTAAGGAAAAAATCGATGAACGTATTCCATCAGTTCTCTGTGCTACTTTTTTTTGCAGTTGTTGTCACTAAATACAACCATTAATGACAACTACTAGTGAAATCAGTCCAGATACTCCCATCACCGAAAATAATCACCAACATTGTATTTTGAGCATTCACAGTTATGTTTTTTATTATTATTATTATTTACATTGGAGTTCATTAGTCATGGATGTATTCAACCCGAATCCATAACTCAATGATTTAATAGGTAAACCTATTACGTAAGCATATAAATAAAATAGAAAAATTAGGATTTCTCTCTCTTATATTGTTTGTCATTGTAACCCTAGCCACCACAGAAAAGTCACTCCCTTCTTGGTGGATTAAACACAAGCCGTTGGTGAGTTAAATGATCCATATTACAACTATGTATCGTATCTCCAATCCAAATTAATTTTCCGTTATATTGAAATTGGGAAAACTTCCCGAATCATGCCAGTATTTAAACAGCCTCGAAACCGCATAGAACTCTTATATTCAAGAAATTTGAAGCCAGTTATTGCAACAATATAAAGCAAGATTATAAAAAAACTAATATTACACTTCATATATAGTAATTCTACATGGCTGTTAAATGCTTCGTATAAGTGAAATCTCACTTGAGCCCATACACCAATACTCAGATTCATATAAAATGAACCCACATAAGGCTCGTGTGATCAACCTTCCAAGCTTCACAGTTTTGAAACAGGTAATCCTGTGACAAAAATTCAAGATAAGAATGTTAAGTGATGTCTTAATTGTGGACAGAAACATACAAGGCAACACTGAAATGTAAATATTACCTATGGCTTTTGCATTGACAATACTTGGACTTGCAGCCGGAGGAGGAGCATTCTCATTCAAGAATGGTTCTACTCGATTTGGATCGCCCCACACTGGGTATCCTTTGATCTTTCCCTGTAATGCATTGAAATAATGTTTGATAACAGCATACAATATTTAAAGTTAAAATTTTCAATACTTTTTAGTTTTAAGTTGTTTAATAAATCCAATCCATTCAATTAACCAAGTCAAATGCAATTGCTCCATGTCTCAGTTAATTTAAAACTTATTTTAAAATGATAAGTCAAAATTTAACTTAAAATTTGAACTAAAATCAATGGATCAGTGGACTTTTAAACAATTTTGCAAGTTAAAAATTTTAACATTTATATTATTCAGCGATTAAAATTGTACTCTTGAATTTTTAGTAATTATTTTCAATTTTTACCAAATATCACCTAAGATAAAGGCTAATAATTAAATGTCAGATGAATTGGACTTGAATGGGTTTAATGTGAAGCTAGTCATTAGCTTGCAGCTTCAATTTTCAAACCTTAACATACCAGGACATTCAAAGCTGCTAGAGTTGCCATTCCTTCACGAGTCCACTATAAACACCACAAGGTGGAACATTTTCAGACATAGCTTATTAACCTTGGAAATGCCAAATATGTTTAACTATATATGATAAGTACTTTCCTAATGCTCAAATAGGATATACCTTGGAAGCAGAAGCGATGTGAGGTACTATAATGGCATTCTTCATTTCGGCAAGCCCAGGTTTCATATATGGTTCATCCTAGTACAAAGAAATCAATGATCAATCATAAACGAACTTGGTGGGTTTTTGTGTGGTTGTGAATTTGGGGAAGAGAAGTTCAGTTACCTCAAAGACGTCAAGACCAACTCGAAACATAGGATTTTGTTTCAAATGTTCCACAAGAGCTACTTCATCAATCACCGGACCCCTACTACAGTTTATAAGGATTGCTTCCTACATATACAGATTACTTGTTACTAAAAATCTGCCTTCTCAACTAACTCTGTAATGATAGAAAGGATGTTTTGTTTAAAGTTTTACCTTCTTCATTGTTGCCAGCCTTTCTTTGTTGATCAAATGATATGTTGTCTTATCCAAGATTGGGTGAAGACTTATCTATAAGTAACATCAATGGCAATCAAATAGTTTCCAACTAGAAAGTTAACTTTTAGACTTCATAAAGACACATTAAATTCTGAGAAAAAGAGCCACACCACATCTGCCTCACGAAGCACCTCATCCATGCTGCCTGCTCTTTTCCAAGTAACTGGCTTCTCCCCATTGGCTTGCAAGAATGCACCATAAGCTGCAATTATAAAGCACACTATCATGAACAAATAAGAGTTAGAAAGTAATCAATTTCAAAAATCGGTTGTCGCATGCCTGAAACAAACTTCTCTAGGCGTGTGGCTTGGTAAAGATCGTAGTAAATTAGGTTCATTTTGAACCCTTCAACCTGGTAAAATGTAAAAAAAAAAAAGCATTAATCTCATCAACACTGAAAAATATGCCGAAAACACTTTCCGTCAATGTTATTTAGTGAACAAACATTACATATGATAAAATTTCCAACCCTCATCTCCGACAAATTGAAAATAATATTAAGAATAAACTAATAAATATTAGAAAGGAAGAAAGATTAGTTTGAGTTTCAATTTCCTAACATATAAGTGATTCATATAACACCAATCCATTGGATTCTAATTTTATCTTATTTCAAACTGATCCACCACTTTGTGAAGCTTGCTGATAAAGTTCATGCAAGTTAATTGGTGCATTAATCAACTTAAGCTATTAGCATCTAATCTTACTAGTTCAGGCATTCAGCTAATCTTAGCCAAGTTTTAAGATATTTGATGTGAAATTCAGTTATAAAGCTTACCATCATTCTGGCATAAGCAGATCCAATACGACCAGCTCCAATGACGCCAACAGTCTGTCCTTTGAGCAAGTTTCCAACAAACCTAGCACGGCAACAATGCCAAATCAGGGCAATTGCACTTATGGGAAGCATTTCAAGTTTCAACATATATTGATAAGCTCTAATATTGGTCATACAAATGAGGAAGCCATCCATCATATAAGCCTGCCCTCATAAACTCATCAGCTTCAACTATTCTTCTAGCTGCTGCTAAAGAAAGTGAAGCTGCCAACTCTGCAGTTGTCTCTGTAAGAACACCCTAATCAAAATAGCAATGCCAAATCTCAATAAATTTCATTTCTCCCAGGAACAGTAAATTTGCACTTATTTATAGATCAACATGTGCACTTATTTACACAAGTAGCTAGATGCTTCAACATTGTATATTATTCAATTCAATTCACATTACAACATCTTACACATACAACTATTATGAATGTACGGAACTGAAATAGTAGCTAAAATATATTAATAGCCAAAGAAATAAATACTTCATAGTTATTTACTATTTGATTAAATTTCTTAGTGATGGATGTTACACTCCTAAAGCAATTGCATCATTTTTGTTTTTCCTTATAAAAATCACGGCAGTGAGTAGTCTACCACCCACAATAAAATGATGTAGCTAATTGAATTTTTAGTAGCATATTTTACATGTCCATCCATGGAAATAGATAATTAGGGCTTTTTTAGCTAATTGAGTTTACTCCCACCACCTAATTGTTCCAATGTGATTGATTGTGATTGGTATAAAATCATTTGTGTTATCCTTTTACCTAATGCTTATATGAGTTGTTTCAAACCTAAAATAGAACAAAAAGTCCAAAAGATGTTTGAACTTACAGGAGTATTTCCAACAGCAACACCATACTTATTAGCAGCATTAACATCAACATTATTATACCCAACAGCCATGTTACTAAAAGCTTTCCCTCCAGCTCTGCTTAAAGCTGCAAACAAACTCTCTCCCCAATCTTCTGTTAACTGAACCACATAATACGAAAATGTCAACTTAAACCCAAATTTCAAAAAACATAAACACAATCATATCCACTAAATAATTTCAATAACCTGCCCAATTACTCCATCACACTTATCTCCAATTAGAGCAATAATATCCTCAATAGACAGTATTGTTTTCTTCTCTGTGCATATCTAACATAAAATAAATAAATAAACCCAAGAATTAAAGATATCATCAAATTAAGATGATCAATACAAGAAAAGATCAAAGAAAGGGAAAGGGTTTATAAAGAAGGAGAAAGTTATTACCTCAAGCCTGCAGTCTTGCTCAATCAAGAGATTGATCCAGCGAGTTCCAGGCATAGATTTAGTGCTAACAACTCTGTATTTCCCACTTGGGTTCCAAACTTCAATTGAAATCGGTTTTGCCATGACAGCTTTGGCACAGAGTTCAAACAACAATGTAAGTGTACACTAGGCAAGAAAAGTTGAGAGGCCTTTTTAAATTTCCGGTAATCCAAGCAACAGACTGCGATATAGATATGCTGTGATAGTGCCCACCCTATTTTTCAGAAGTTTTCAGCCAATCAGATTACATTGTTGACTTTGACCACTATATATTGGCTTCTATTGAAGGACTTAAGTTAATATAGTAGGTTGGTTTACCACTGGATAAGATTTGTTCAGATAGGGTAAGGAGCTTTGTGGTGGTGTTTGAGGTTAGGACTTAGGAGTCATAGCTGGATTTTGGACCTTCCATTTGGTATGTGATAAATAGTGACATGCCACTGAGTGACACGTGTGGTGAGTTCTATCTGTTGTATCAAATGACAAAAATGACCTTGTTTGATTGGTTATTAACAGCCCAGAAGTGCAAAACAATGACAATAGTGTTTCTTATCTTTTTATCTAATTAGTTTTTATTTTCATTTTTCTTTGGACATTTTTGGGGAAATTTCAGTGCAAGTCACTCGGTTAAAAACTTTATTAGCTATCTATAAAAATTCAATACGAATGTAACATTAGATGAAATCAATATTACAAGAATAACAATTGTTTTTTATTTTCAGTTTTGTATTAAAAGGTGCACCAAACAATAATATTGTTCCAAAATCTATTGTGAAAATAAAGGCCTTTAGTGAGTTTTATGGCACCCTTGAATTTGAATCACATTTTCAACTAAAATGAAATCATAAGCTCAACAAAGGCTTGGATAATTCTCAGATGACATCTTAAAGACAGAGAGGTCTTTAATAGCCTGATCAGAATCTCGTCGTGCATCGAGTTCTTTCAAGTCGGTGTTGCAAACCCACACCCGAACTACAAGTCTTCTACAATTGGGAGATGATTGTTGCAAATATGTTATGTAACTATTATTATCAAGATCGAACCGAATCGATCAATTAAACTGAAAAAATTGAGATCGAATCAGAAATTAGGCTAATCAGTCTCTTTTTACACGTTTTCAAAAAATCGAATTAAAAATTGGTGAATCGGTCGAACCAAATTATTTTTTTTTTTACTCGGACGAGTTAGTTTTTTATTTTTATATTTTTTATCAAAAAAAATACCGTTTTGAATTAAAATGACACCGATTTATTCTTGAAATTTATTTAATAAATATTTGTGGTTACGAAGATTCAAATTCAAGACTTTTCCACAATCTTCTAAAATTCTTTTCATTGTACTAAGAATATGTTTTGTTATTGTTTTCTCAAACTTAATATTTATAATTATCAGATAATTTAATTAATTAATAAATTATACTATTAACTTTTTAAGATAATTAAATTCATTAAATTTAATACAACCTTAAAATATGTATATATATATATATAGTGATTTGAAAATTTTATTTTAATTATTATTTAATATATTATTATAAATATATATAATATGGATGTCCTTTTAACTATCTCATTACCCCATTACTTGATATATTTATTTGGTGCATTGATGTCCTATCCCACTACCCCCTTACTTGGTGTATTTATTTGGTACATTATGTTTAGCTTTATATGTCATTTAAAAGGTTTAGTTTATGGTAAATTTATATCTTGTAATTTATAGTAGAGATAAACCCTATACATAGGGGTTTCTACTATTTTGTAGAACACACCAAGAAGACAATAGAAAACTCCATCTTCTACATTCTTATTATTGTTCTTATTCTTGTTCTTGTTCTTGTTTTTATTTTCTTTATTTTCATAACATGTTATCAGCACGATTCTCTTCCATGTAAGTTCTTCTACTCTTAATATTTTAATTTAACATCTCTTATTTATTTATGTCACCATCTTAATGAATTATATATGATTTACTTTTATTTATATTATTTAGTTTTATATTCATATTTGTTATTAGAATTAAAGTTTTTTTATATTTTATTCAAATTTATATGATTTATTGAAATTAATCATGAAGTATAGGTATTATGAAATAATATATAAAATATTAAGCACTTAAAATGATATGACATATATTTTATTTTATTTATTTATATTTTTAATACTTACGTATATTAATTATTCTTTTGATAAATCATATTGTTTTCTATACAAAAAATATGTGCACAACCTTCATATATCTATATTTTATTTTTTAACAATTTTATTAAATATTTGCAATTTTTTTTTTGGTCCATGTGATTTATTTTATTGTCTTGTTTATTCACATTTTTTTGTTTTATTGGTATTTATTATTTGTTTGATCAATAACAATAACATTTTTTTTCTTTCTATTTTTTTAAAAAATAATAGTAGAATGGCTTAATATATTATATTCTCATCTTTTACTTTTATTAAATAGAGCAATTTAATTCACATGTCTATAATCTATATTTATAATACAATATATTAAATACAATAACTTATATATGTTATAATTATACACGAATGAATAAATATTATTTACAATTGAAATGTTATTTTGTGTATTAATATTTTATTTATTTGTGTATTGCATCTCTAACATAATTATTATTTATATGATAGTTTTATCATGTCAAATCTCATAAAACTTGAGGTTGTGGCGCTTGACATTACGGGAAATAATTATCTATCATGGATATTAAATGCTGAAATTCATTTAAATGCTATGGGTCTTGGAGATACAATCAAAGAAGATAATGACGCTTCAATGCAAAATCGTGCAAAAGCAATGATTTTCCTTCGCCACCATCTTGATGAAGGGTTAAAAACTGAATATCTTACTGTAAAAGATTCACTTATTTTTTGGAAAAATTTGAAAGAAAGATATGACCACCAAAAAACAGTTATTCTTCCAAAAGCTCAATATGATTAGATGCATTTATGACTACAAGATTTTAAAACAGTGAGTGAATATAATTTTACAATATTTCAAATTAGTTCTCGATTAAAATTATGTGAAGAAAAAATTAATGATGATGATATATTAGAGAAAACTTTATCTACTTTTCATGTTTCGAATGTGCTCCTGCAATAGCAATATCGAGAAAAAAATTTTAAAAAATATTCTGAATTAATTTCATGTCTTCTTATGGCTAAGCAAATAATGAGCTGCTAATGAAAAATCACGAGACACTCCCTACTAGTTCTACTCCATTCCTTGAAGTGAATGCTGTGACATATAATAATAATAATAAACATAAACGAGGCAGAGTGCGCGGTCGTGATCGTGGTCGCGGTCGCGGACGTCATAGTAATAATGGTCGTGGTCAAAATAGTTATTATGATGGTAAATATAACAATAATTCTTATTCTAAAAGTATATATTACTACCAGAAGTGGGATAATGATAGAGCAAAACATGACAAAGAAAAAAATGGATAAAATAAGTCTTATTTAAAAAATATGGAAAGTAAATGTTATCGTTGTGGTATGAGTGAACATTGGTCACGTACTTGTCGTACGTCCAAATATCTTGTTGAACTTTATCAAGCATCATTGAAGAATAAAGGAAAGAATATAGAGACCAATTATGTTTTTCAAGATGATAATCCTATTGATATAATACATTTGGATATGACTGATTTTTTTGAACCCGTTGAAAAGAATAATTGATCAAAAATATCATGACATTTTATGTGTTTTTTTAATACATGTTCTATTTTATTTTATTGTGTTTTGTGTGAGGTCTGTTTACTCTAATATAATGATTTTATTTTTTTTTTTCATTATATGTAATCGTTTTTTCTGTTTCTAATAATATATTTTATTTTCAATGAAAAAATAAATGAATACTTCTCCACATTTGATTGAATCCAAGATAAATGAAGAAGATATATGTCTTGTGGATAGTGCAACCACTCATACAATTTTGAAAAATGTCAAATATTTTTCATCTTAAAAATAAGTGAGGCAATTGTTACTATAATATCTGATAAAACAAAAATTATTGAAGGTTCTGGAAGAGCCAATATATTATTACCAAAAGGAACAAAACTTATTATAATTAATGCATTATTTTCTTCAAAATCTCATAGAAATTTGTTAAGTTTTAAAAATATTCGCAGTAATGAAAATCACATTGAGACAGTAAATGAGAAGAATCAAGAATATTTTTATATTACAAGTATTATTTCAGGTAAAAAACGTGTATTAGAAAAATTTTATACTCTTTCCTCTGGTTTATATTATACAAAAATTGATATAATTGAAATAAATTTTATGGTAAACCAGAAGTTTACAGATCCAAATATTTTTATTGTATGACATGACCGATTAGGTCATCTTGTTTCAATAATGATGAGAAAAATTATTCAAAATTCACATGGGCATCTATTGAAGAACTAGAAGATTTTTCAAGGCAATGAATTTTTTTGTACTGCTTATTCTCAAAGCAAATTAATTATTCAGCCATCACCAGCTAAAATTAGAATAGAATCACCTATATTTTTAGAACGAATTCAAGGTGATATATGTGAACCTATTCATCCACCATATGGACCATTTAGATACTTTATGGTTTTAATAAATGCTTCCACTAAATGGTCACATGTATGCTTATTATCATCACGTAATTTAGCATTTACAAGATTACTTGCTCAAATAATTCGATTACGAGCACAATTTTCAGATCATCCAATTAAGACAATTCGTCTTGAAAATGCTGGTGAATTTTCATCCCAAATTTTTAATGATTATTGTATGTCACTTGGGATAAAAGTTGAACATCCTGTAACACATGTTCATACACAAAATAGTCTAGCAGAATCACTTATTAAACGCCTTCAATTAATAGATAGACTAATGCTTATGAGAACCAAGCTCCCTACTTCAGTATAGGGACATGTTATTTTACATGTAGCATCACTTATATGAGTTAGACCTACAAGCTATCATAAATTCTCCCCGCTGCAATTGGCTTTTGGATGTGCGCTTTATGTCCCAATTGCTCCACCACAATGCACTAAGATGTGTTCTCAAAATAAATTAGGAATATATGTTGGATATGAAATTCCCTCAATAATTAAATATCTTGAGCCATTAACAGGAGATGTATTTACTGCATGATTCGCAAATTATCATTTTGATGAAACAACATTTCTAATATTAGGAGGAGACAATAAAAGGTTGAAAAATATAATTACATGGAATACTTCATCATTGTCTCATCTAGACTCTAGAATAAAATAATGTGAACAAGAAGTTCAAAAAATAATTTTTCTGCAAAAATTATCAAATCAATTGTCAGATGCACTTGCTGATCCAAAACAAGTAACAAAGTCTCATATACCAGCTGTCAATATCCCAATCCGTATTGACATCCTAGAAGGACAACTTATAACTATTAATGAATCTCAAGCACGCCTGAAGAGTGGAAGGCCGATTGGTTCTAAAGATAAAAATCCTCGAAAGAGAAAAGGATTAAATAATAAAAATAATTTTATTGAAAATGCAAATACTAACATGAATACACTTCTTGAAGAAGTAAAAGTGATATTGATAAATTATGTTGGTTTTGAATAAAAATGGAATCGACATGAAATGGTTGTGGACTATTGTTTTGCATATAATGTAGCATTAAATATTATGGATGAAAATGATGATCTTGAACCACGATCTGTTCAAGAATGTCGAAATAGAATTAATTGGCCAAAATGAAAAAATGCAATACAAGCAGAATTGAATTATCTTGAAAGACGTAAGGTTTTCGGACCAATAGTCCAAACACCTAAAGGTGTGAAACTAGTATGATACAAATGGGTATTTATACGAAAAAGAAATGAGAAAAATGAAGTTGTGAGATACAAAGCAAGACTTGTTGCATAAAATTTTTCGCAATTGGAATTGATTATGAAGAGACATACTCTCCTGTGGTGGATGCAATAACATTTCGATATCTTATTAGTGTAGCAGTTCATGAAAGACTTGATATCCACCTAATGGATGTAGTCATAGCTTATCTGTATGGCTCACTTGATAATAATATTTATATGAAAATCTCTGAATGATTTAAAATACCAGAAAAATATAATTCAAGTTCACGAGAAATTTATTCAATTAAATTACAAAAATCTTTTTATAGATTAAAACAATCTGGGCGCATGTGGTATAATCGTCTTATTGAATACTTGTTAAAAGAATGTTATAAAAATGATCCTATTTGTCCATGTATTTTTATAAAGAAGTCAGGATCTGAGTTTGCCATAATCGCTGTATATGTTGATAATTTGAATATTATTAAAACTCCTGAAGAATTTCCAAAAATAGTAGACTATTTGAAAAAGGAATTTGAAATGAAAGATTTAGGAAAAATAAAATTTTGTCTCGGTTTACAAATTGAACATTTAGCAAAAGAAATTTTTATTCATCAGTCAATATATACACAAAAGGTACTTCAACATTTTTATATGGACAAAGCACATTCTTTGAATAGTCCAATGGTTGTTCGATCACTTGATGTGAATAAAGATCCTTTCCGGCCTCGAGAAGATAATGAAGAAATTCTTGGTCATGAAGTACCATATCTTAGTGCCATTGGTGCATTAATGTATCTTGCTAATAATACGAGGTATGATATTGCTTTTTTTGTCAATTTGTTAGTAAGATATAGTTCTTCACCAACCCGAAGATATTGGAATGGCATTAAGCATATATTGCGATATCTTCAAGGAACTATTGATTTGGGTTTATTTTATGCTAGTGATTCTAGACCCCAATTGGTTGGTTTTGCAGATGCAAGGTACTTATTTGATCCACATAAAACTCGATTTCAAACGGATTATTTATTCACATGTGGCAATACAACTATATCTTGGTGTTCTACTAAGTAAACAATAGTTGCTACTTCTTCAAATCATGCAGAAATAATAGCAGTTCACGAAGCAAGCCGAGAATGTGTATGGCTAAGATCAATAATCCAACATATTCGTGAATCATGCGGTCGATTTTCTAATAAAGAAATTCCAACAATAATTGTAATACCTGTTACATTTTTTTTATTATTTTATTGCATGTTTGTTGAGATGTTGTAGATAGATTAATGTTTTGGAAAATTTCAGAATTCTGTATGCAAGAAAAATCTTGTGAGTCAGTTTTTATGATCTTAAAGGAATAACTTAGAAAGTGTAAATCATAAGGGTTATAGATTTATATCTTATCTATAAGTCAGAAGGTCTGCTTTGGAAAATTCTGTGTGCAATAAGATATGCCCTTCAACCAAAGCCTATCTAGTTCTTTATTTCCTGCAGAAAATCTGAATTTATTTGTTATTTTCTGAGAATGTTAGAGATTAATTGAGTCAAAAGTGTAAGCAGGAAATGCTTCTGTATATGTTATATAGATAGTTGTAGGACTTCAAGGAGATTGGAAGATTGTAGCTCTTTTGCGAGCTGGTTTAGAGTGAGTTAGTGAGGAAGGTTTTCCAGCTTGGCAGATCAGGAAGTGTGATTTGGCTCCTCATTTGGCGAAGAGGCATTTGCCAAGTGGGATTGATGAGGTGGAATTACCGAAGTGGCATTCTGGGAGGTGAAATTTTGCGAAGTGGGATTGGCGAGGTAGAATTGCCGAAGTGGCATTCTGCAAAGTGGGATTGGCGAGGTGGAATTGCCGAAGTGGCATTCTGCGAAATGAAAATCTGTGAAGTGGGATTAGTGCCGAAGTGGCATTCTGCGAGGTGAAATTCTGCGAAGTGGGATTGCCGAAGTGGTATTGATGAAGTGGAGAATTGGAGAAGTGGGATTACCGAAGTGGCATTGGCGAAGTGGAGAATTGGCAAAGTGGGATTGCCGAAGTGGCATTGATGAAGTGGAGAATTAGCGAAGTGGGATTGCCGAAGTGGCATTGGCGAAGAGGGATTTGGCGAAGAGGGATTAGTGAGGCAGTGGCCTATTTATAAGGGAGAAGCAGTAGCCATTTTCTCACGATAACTTTTTCCCTTGTCCTTCTTTCTTCTTCATTTCTTCTCCTATCTCTCTCCAATCTGTGCCATTTCTAGTGCATTAATACTCAGAATAAATGCATTAAAATATTAAATTATCGCATTCAAGGCATTAGATCCTCATTCCAAGCTCGAATCCTTCTAGAACTGATTTTGGGGAAAATAAGGTAATTTCTCCAAATTTCACTTTTTCTTTTTAGATTAAGATCTTTGGTAGTTATTATGAGTATATAGAACCTTTTATGAGCATTAAGACTATAAATTTTGAGTAATATGGAAGATACTAGAATTTATGAATTTTGATGAATAGTTGTCACACTCCAACTCCAGTGGTGCGACGGTCCTAGGGTAAGGGTGGGCTTTAGGCCACCATAAACCCTTAGAATACTCATATCCTGGATCTCATACACATTACATATCCACATCATATATGGTTGACATTAAAACATTCATTTCTAAGATTCATGCAATCACCATTCATACATATATATGTTTATCATTATGGAATTTCCTCTTGTTCCTTACCGATCAAAAGATACTTCTCACATCACTAAGGAACAAGGGTAGCCTGATCATAACAATTTAGACATCAAAATAGTATCATTCTCAGCATCTAACTACGGAGCTCTAGAGTATACTTCTCATACATACAATACCATAATACAAACCTTTGAACATATATATATATATCTCAAAAGAATTACATAGAGTCTTCTTGGAGGAATGAATCAAGAAACTCTGTCTTTTATATTAGCTCCCTCTCGAGCTACACTACTACCTGAAATCCACAGAAGAGGAATGAATTTTCAACTTATTAAGATATAAACATGCATGATATAGATCAAGTCAAAAGAATATGAATATGGAAATATCATAAGGTTATGCTTATAAGAATATAAGTGCTCACAATTGAACAACATTGTCAAATCATGTAATAGAACTACAGGGTGCATCAGTAGACTTGCTACCTTATCACAACAGGGCGCATCAGTAGCCTTGCTACCTTATCACAAACACATGCTTGGCTGGGCATATGCTTAGAGCTCATGGTCCCCTCTAGGTGAAACACTGATAAAAACCCTATCAGCTAGGTTCCCAAAATGAACAATGGAACAATGAATTTACTCTCATTGAAAAAAGCGTTCTATACATAAATATATCATGGGTCATATAATTTGAATTCCACAAGAATCATATTGGTCACAAGACCATCAACATATAACATGAATTTATTCAAGTTAACAAATAGGTTTCATATGAACTTGGTCAAAAGAAGAATAACCAAGTCATTTTCAACATATAAGGTAATCACATGGAACAAATCATTATTTGTTTGAGAACATCGTAGGGATTTTAATTAATAGGTGCATAATGCATTATTTTGAAACATGAGGATCATATAAGCAAATTATTAGAATAGGTTGAATCATTCAATTTTAAAGAAGCAATATGTAAATACAATGTTTATACTTACATCTCAACAAATTTATCCTTGTATTTCCCTCAATAGCTTGTTCATTCAATAATCTCCTCAAATTTCTCGAGTTCTCTTCTCTTATGAAAGTTTCCCCAAATTCTCAAAATTATGGTTTTCCTTAATCAATAATACATAATATAATTCCTTGTAATTTAACCCTCTTATAGTCTCTATTATTGTTTTCTAACATCAATTTAATTTATCTTTTAAAGAAAATCTGAAATTCAAAACGTACTTACTATTCACGTCACTATTCATCAATTTCATAAATTTTGATATCTTTCATATTTTCCAAAATTAATAGTCTTAAATTACTTATAATAGACTCTATATACTCATAATAACTATTGTAATTACCAAAAATTCTTAATGTAAAGAGAAAATGAAGTTTGGAGAAAATTAACTTATTTTCCCCAAAACTGAGTTCTTGAAGAATCTGGGTTGAAACGATGATTGAAGCCTTTTAAATGAGTTAATATAGTGATTTAATGCATTAATTCTGAGTATTAATGCATTAGAAAATGAATGGAACAAATCGGAAAGAGGTAGGAGAAGAAATGAAGAAGAACGAAAGAAAAGAAAGAAGAAAATCATGAAACATAGCTACTGGATAACTGGTTAAATAGGCTATTGCCTCTCAATTCCACTTCACCAGCTCGCCTTACCAATCCGCTCCGGCAAATTCCACTTCGCATAAGCCAGCTCGCAAATGCCACTCCGCATAAGCCAGCTCGCAAATGCCACTCCGCATTGTCGGCTCGCAACGCCACTTCGTATTGTCGGCTTACAAATGCCACTTCGCATATCGTGAATGCCACTTCACCAATTATCCTCTTCGCCTATTGTCATCTTGGCAATCCCACTTCGCCAATCTTCTTCTTTGCCTATTGCCACCTCGGTAATCCCACTTCGCCAATTCTCTGCTTCACCTATTGCCACTTCGCCAATTCTCTACTTCTCCAATTGCCACCTCGATAATTCTCTACTTCGCCAATTGCCACCTCGGCAATTCCACTTCGCCAATTCTCTGCTTCGCCAATTGCCACCTCGCCAATTCCACTTCATCAATTCTCTGCTTCGCTAATTGCCACCTCAGCAATTCCACTTCGCCAAACTCACCTCGCTTATTTCCTCTTCGCATATGCCACCTCGGCAATGCCTCTTCGCCAAACTTGCCTCGCTTATTTCCTCTTCGCATATGGCAGCTCGGTAATGCCTCTTTGCCAAACTCGCCTTGCCTATTTACTCTTCGCATATGCCACCTTGACAATGCCTCTTCGCCAAACTCGCCTCGCTTATTTCCTCTTCGCATATCTTTCCTTCACCCATTTTGGCTAGTTGAAATTCTGTCTCGCTAGCCATCTTGCCACTCCGCACTGAAATGGCTCGCGAGCAAGACAAAGAGGGACAAACGTCCTGATTCGTTTTTCCAGTTAACTTAGATACACAGGGCCACAATTTCAAGTTTACCCCTCCAGCTCAATCAGCCTCTAACCATTATTGAAATCGAGGAATCACCTCACACTACTAATTCTGCCGAGCTGAAATCCTTCTTTGTCAACTCATAATAAACCAGCTCACAAATGAGTTACAGACATCCAAACTCCCTGATTCTTTTTATCACTTAAAATAGACACTCAGAGGTCCAATATATCCAAAATTCAAATCAAAAAGAGGTCTACACAAACTATGGTGAATTTATAAATTTCACCCTGACTTTTACTGTCCAAAATCATCTGAACATGTTTGATTAATTTTCACTCTCAACTGAGCTATACTTATCCAATTCCCTTGAAATTTTACAGATAATAACATAACATATAAATAAACATTTCTTATGTTTACACTTTTGGCTCATTCAGCCTCAATCATTCCCAGAAAAATTAAACATTCTCATATTCTTGCAGAAAATAATGAACTAGACAGGTCCTGGTCAAGGAGGCATATCTCCTCATACATACAAAATTTCACAAAACTCTTTTATAGTCCTAAAGATGAGATATAGATCTACAACTTTTATGTTTTACACTTTTCTAAATTATTCCTTTAAAGGTATGAAACCAGGCTTACAAACTCCTCCCTACATCCAAAATTTTGGATTCCTCAAAACATTTCTATATCCTCAATTAATTCAACAAACATACAATTAATAATATAAAAAAAAATGACAGGTATTACAATAGTGATGTGAATAGTAAATATATTCAAATTTTCAGATTTTCTATAAGGGATGAATTAAATTAATATTAGTAAATAATAGTAGAGACTATAAAATAGTTAAAATTATAAGGAACCATATTATGTATTATTAGTTAAGGAAACCCTAATTTTGAGTATTTGGGGAAATGTCATAAGAGAAAAGAACTCAAGGAATTAGAGGAGATTTATTGACTGTACCAGTGATTAAGAGAGATTCAAGGATAAATTTATTGAGATAAGTATAAACATGGCATATGCACACTGTTTTCTTGAAACTGAATGTTCAATTCTTCATAATATCTATTTAAATGATCTTTCTATTATGAAATATTATACTGTGCAACCATATATTGAAATTTCCATGATATTCTCAAGCAAATGATAAATTGTCCCATGTAATTACTATATATGTGAAAATGACTTGGTCGTTCTTCCTTGGACCAAATTTATATAAGACCTGTTTGTTAACTTGAATGATTTCATGTTTATATGTTGATGGTCTTGCGACCAATATTATTTCTTATGAAATCCAAGCTATATGACCCATGATATGTATATCTATAGAAAGCTCCTCCCAATGAGAGTAAATTCATTGGTGCATCGTACACTTTGGGAACCTAGCTGATAAGATTTTTATCAGTGTTCCACCTAGAGGGGACCATGAGCTCTAGGCATATGTCTGGCCAAGCATATGTTTTGCGATAAGGTAGCAAGACTACTGATGCGCTCTGTTGTGATAAGGTAGTAAGGCTATTGATGCACTATGCAGTTCTATCATACGATTTGACAGTGCTATTCGATTGTGAGCACTTATGTTCTTGTAAGCATAACCTTGTGATATTTCCTTATCCAAGATCCTTTGGCTTGACCTTTACTTTGCATATTTATATCTTATTGAGTTGAAGGTTTACTCCTCTTCTGCGGATTTCAGGTGACAGTGTAACTCGAGAGGGAGCTAATATAGAAGACAGAGCTTCTTGATTCATTCCTCCAAGAAGACTCTATGTAATTCTTTTGAGATACATATATATGTATATATATTCATTAGTTGGTATTATGGTATTGTATGTATGAGGAGTATACTCTAGAGCTCCGTAGTTAGATGTTGAGGGTGATATTATTTTGATGTCTGAATTATTTCAATTGGGCTGCTCTTGTTCCTTATTGATGTGGGATGTATCTTTTGATCGGTAAGAAACAAGAGGAAATCATATGATAATGAATGTAAGTGTACAAATGGTTAATGCATGAATCATAGAAATGAATATTTATAATGATAACTATATATAGTGTGGATATGTATTGTGTATGAGATCCAGGATACGAGTATTCTACAGGTTTATGATGGCCTTAAGTATATCCTTGTCTTAGGACCGTCGCACCACTAGAGTTAGGGTGTGACAATAATATATGAAGATAACGCAGCGTGCATTACTCAATTAAAGGAAGGATATATTAAAGGTGACAGAATAAAACATATTTCACCAAAATTTTTCTTTACACATGATTTGCAAAAGAATGGTGAAATTAATATTCAACAAATTTGTTCAAATGATAATCTTGTAGATTTATTCACTAAGACATTATCTACTGCAATTTTTAAGAAATTAGTCCATAATATTGGCATGCGACGCCTTAAAAATCTTCAGTGATATTGCAATTAGAGAGAATTTAACATTGTACTCTTTTTTCCTTAACCAAAAGTTTTGTCCCATTGGATTTTCCTTGGTAAAGGTTTTTAATGAGACAGTTTTTACAAAAATACACATCACCGGGGGAGAATTATATATAGATATATATATATATATATATATATATATATATATATATATAATATGAATGTTCTTTTAACTATCCAACTACCCCATTACTTGATGTATTTATTTGGTACATTATGTTTAGTTTTATATGTCATTTATAAGGTTTAATTTATGGTGAATTTATATTGCAATGTACGGTGAATTTACATTTTGTAACTTATAGTAGAGATAAATTCTACAAATATAAATTCTTATTACTTTGTATAATACAACAAGAAGATAATAGAAATCTCTCTTTTCTATATTTTTATTATTTTTATTTTTATTTTTATTTTTATTTTTTTTATTTTTTATAACATATTTTAATTTAATTTTAACTATAATTCAAATTCGAGACTTCTTATTAATTTTATAAAGAAATTCAGTATTTGAATTTAAAATGATTTTGATAACTACTTTTAAACTCTATTGAGCTTAAGAAATCAAGATTTTGAACAAAATTAGATTTTTAAAATTTTTAAAATTATAATTTATCAATAATAATATAATTATTTAAAAAATAATTTTTAATTAATACTGATCGAAATTCGATCTCAAACAGGGCTGTGATATCACTAAGCCACTAAAAAACAAAGAGCTTAATTAATGAGCTAATATTAAGTGCTTTAAAACATCGGTTTCTTCTAACAAATACACTAAAAATTATTATTTTTGATAAAATATAATTATAAAATAATTATATTAAAAAAATATAAATAAATTAATATAAAAAATAAATTGGATAGAAAAAATATTAATAAAAATATATTTCATTATAATAATTATAATTTAAATAAAAAATCAAAATTTTAGCTTTTAATTTAATTATTTTATTTTTAAATTTATTTATTTAATATTACCGAAATTCTCAAATGCCTAATTAAAAAAATTGTTAAAACATTGACACATTTTTCCACTTATAATTTCTAATAGTAATTACAACAATTGAAGGCCTGTAGCTAATCTTTCTTAAATCTTGAATTGCAAATGCAAAAGATAACCTTAAAATAAAGTGAACAATAGAGATACGTGTCAACTGAAAAAAGCCAATTAATAGTCATCTAAGTTTTGAGACTTTTTGGATAGGCAAAGGAAATGCTTTATGAGACAAGAGAGCCTAAAAACCAATTTTAATCAATTCAGAAATTACGTAATTAAAATGAGGATTCTTTGCAACATGGGGTGGGAGGCATAGGGCCTTATCTTGCTAGAGTGATTCCTTTAATAACATGTGAAAACAGCCATAACCTTTTATATCAAGCTATAGTTCTTTCCAATCTTGTAGCCCACAATAAAGATTTATCCTTTACTCTCATAAGCAAAATATATTGAGCTTAAAAGGGTTCCCAAACAAATCTAAATATGATAATCTTTGACCTGAAACAAACAAGAAGCATATAAATAATTGAGAGTGTTGCCCTTTTGCCGTTGTTAATTAGTCAGTTGCCTAACCGATTGAGGTTTCAACTCATAAACTTTCAGGTCTGAAACATTAAACTAAAATTCATTTATAATAACTCAACTGTTAATTATTTGTCTTATAATATAGACGGTAACTGCAAAAATATTATTATCGTTCTTATCATAATCGATTGAGATTTCAACTTATCATTAGGGTGCAATCATAATTTTTTATTGTGGAATCAAAATTAACTTATTTACAATAATTTTAAGTGAACAAAATTTTAAAAGAGTAATTCATCTATTCTTATAAATATATCGCTGATTATATATCAAATCATATATAAAAAAGATATATAACGTTTTTTAAGATTGCGAAAGTGATCTATCATTAAAATTTTCAGCAATTTCTCTTTCAATGTGCAAAATAAAGAATTTGTGAGAAAATCATCCTCCATCTTATTTCGAAATTTAGTTTTGACAATTTTCATAGCAAAAAATGCTATGTTCATATTTGTTGTAGAAGCAGGAAGTGTAGGAATAAGTCTAATCAATTGATAAACAAGTGGATATATAACTGATTTTCTAATATTCACCAACCATTGAGAGAGACTCGATATAGATATTAATTTCTCAAATTCTAGATTTATAGATGCTTCCAACTTATAATGATATATTTGCATTCTCAATTGAATTCTCTTGTATTCATTGAAGTCATCAGGATAAAATTTATTCATCAATCTATAAAAGGATCATCAACTCTAAATTGATACACATCTTTTGGATCCAAAGCGAAGCTTAAATTAAGTAGCTCCATGGCAACTTATGGCCTTTTTGTTTTGGGGCAAAATAATTTTTATTGGGCTTGTAATAAATTTTTTTTAAGACTTTATCTCATGTGTGTCATTACCATGTCATTAATTCTTTTGGGCGTAAAATTAGGCAAAAAGCATCCTCAAACTCCTAAATTTTTCACTTTTTGGCTATTGGGTTTCTATAGTTCAATTTTTGTCGATTAAACCTTTCAACTTTTATTTTTCGATACATCAAGTCATTTTTTGATAGATATTGATAGAAGTGCTTTGCACATGAGTTAAAAGCGCATAAACATAATTGGGACGAATGATTTATATTCAAGATGCTGACTAGGAAAAAAAAAAAAAAACTTTATAGAAAACGACCCCATTTTAATCCCAACCCTTCTCCAATTACACTACACACTCACCGATTCCATCATCCTCAATCTCTGATATCAATACTCCCTCCAAAATTTCCTTTCTCTTCCTCTTTTATTTATGAGATTTTGTGTTTAAAATTCTCTCTTCTTTAATGTCATAGATCCATGGAGACCCTCTATTCTTTATTTCTAGATCCGTTCTAATCTTATTCATCTTATCTCACCTGAAATCATTTCACCTCCTTAAATTGTTTCACCTTCTCAACCCTATTCACCTTACCTCACCTGAAATCCCTTTCTCTCTAGCTGCATATTCTTCGTTTCTTTGTTTTTAGTGTTTTTGCCGCATATTCTATAGAGAGTGTCGCTGCCATGGGGAGGAGAATTGCTAGGTGTTATCGCTAGAAAAAAAAAAAAAAGACTCATGAACAAGAGCTTTGACTAGAGGAAGAAATTTGAAATTATTTGGAACATGTAATAAAGTAGGAGGAATCAAGAGAAGAAGATATGGAGGAATTATTTAAAATAGAGAATAGAGTAGGCATGTAATTTCTATATCTGAAAAGAATGAAGAAAAGAATCAAATTGAGTAGTTGAGGATGGACAGTGGTTCTTGCGAATTTGACCGTCGACTCTAAGCTTCTATGTTTCTTTCAGCAACAAACAAATTCGACCACCCCAAAACAATTCACTCAATTAAGGTTCATGAAATTTTTTTTCTTTATTTTGCAGTGATTTGTGCCTATTAGATTTCAGTTTTGGTTTTATTTATTTATTTATTTTTTGAATTTGTTGGTGGAGGCATTGTGAAGTTTATGATTGGTGGTTGTGGGGATTGCTTTTTTTTTTTTTGTATTTTTTTTTATATTTGGATTTGAATAAGAACAGTAAACTGAAAATTGGGGAAACGTGGATTTGCTCTTGGCGATTTCAAGGAGAGAATAAAACCAAGAAGAAAGAGCCGATTCTGTTTTTAATTTGTTGCAGAGAAGAAATAAGAATTTGTTAAGAGATGCGAATTTGTTGCTGAGAAAAAACAAGAATGAGAATGAACAATGTCCTTTTTTTTTTTAAGTTTTGTTTTCAATTATTTTTTTTTTCATTTTCCATTCAACAAAATTAGTCCCCATCAGCATGATCACATCTCTTAACGTGTTTTTAAAATGCATGTAATATATTTCTGTCAACACCAATCAAAAAAGGATATAATGTATTAAAAAATAAAAATTGAAAGACTTAATTGAAAAAAATTAAATTATAGGTGCTCAATAACCAAAAATAAAAATTCAGATTCAGATGATACTTTTTGCCTTAAAATTATAAACATAACAGATTAGTCCAATTGTCTTATATATTTTACACTTATATTGACATATCATTTGTTATATATATATATATTTATTATTATTTTTTCAAAATATCAGAAGGACCGATCGGATGCTAGTAGCATCGGCTCTGCTTAAGTTTGGAACGATTATAATATATTAAACTAAAATTCATTTATAATTAATAATCCACTTCTAAAATGATTACATATAATACCTCGATCAATGAGGTTTCACTTGTAACCTTTTAGTTCTAAAACGATTACAATACTATTAAACTAAAATTCATTTATAATAACCCAATAGACGGTAATCCGTTGAATTGCAATGAAAGAAGAAAAACAAGTTGTATTCTTTACTCGTACTTTCAAGGCTTGGGATTGTGGCAAAATCTCTCTATATATTGAGTCAGTCAAGAATGCTATTTTCCTGTTTCCCACTAGCTATTTGTATTCTTTACTAGTACTACTTTCAACTTTGAAGACTTGGGATTGTGGCAAACAAAAGATATTGAGTCATCCACTGCATATTTTTGGTGCCAAAAAAAAGAGAGATTCCGAAGAAAATAACTTAGTGGATTCTCCCACCATCTCTTATATAGACATTATATGCTCAATTCATCATCAATCATCATTATAATGTACAAAGTGTGAGTTTGGTTGCTTCTTCATCAATATATAAATGCTATATTTGGCAACTTTACATACTGTGTTTGCATTGTCATACAAGACTTTATAAGGAATGAATGAATGAATACATGTACAAGACAATATATAATACGTACCTAATAAAAACATTCAGCTTCAAATATATATATATGTATGTGTGTGTGTGTGTGTGACATTATTGCCAGAACAATAACTATTATTATTAGAGAAAAAACAGTGACGGATCTAAGATTTTAAATAAGGGTGGGCGAAAATTTATAGAATTATTTTTTTTAGGGTTATATATAAATATAAAAATTTAACTATAAAAATTTTTAAAGTTAGAGAGGAAAAAAATAAAAATTTAAGAAAAAATATGAAAAAATAAAAAAATTGGAGGAAAAATATAAAAAAATTAAAAATTATAGATGTAAGATTAAAAAAAAATTATGAAATTAACCTATAAAAGTTTTGAGAGTTAAAAAGGTTAAAAACAAGTAAAAATTAAAAAAATAAATATGGATAAAGAAAAAGTTGATCCCTTATATAATAACTAATTGTAATATATATCCAAGAATGTAAATATATATATATATATATATATATATATATATATATATATTTGAAGTCCTGAGCTCCTTTGAGCCTCAATGTAGCTCCGCCCCTGAGCAAGAACATTTTAAAATCTTTGATATAATAATAATACCTTTTTATTTGATCTAATTAATTTTCTATTTTCTTCTTTCTGTATTTTATAAATTCATGCTAAGTAATAAATAAAGAAAAAATCTGTCGATATCAAATACATGATTTTTTCATCCTTGAATGGTGAGTTTCAATTCTTCAATTAAATTTTATTTTTTGTCAAGTCAATAAGTGAGTGACTTTTCGAAATCAGACTCAATTTTTTTTTCTTGCTAATATATCTCCTTATTTAATCAAAATATAATTCTTATCTTTGTAGATATGTGTTTAAGCTATAATCATTTTTTTTTTTCATTCTTGAATGATTGCATATAAGGTTATGCAAATTCAAAAACTCATATTCAAGAAAATCATGTTAATTTCAATAACATGATTTTTTTTAATTAAAAAAAATTGAAAATTTATTTATTTATTAATTGTAAGAACTGATATTTACGTCATTATAGAAGAAAAAAGATTTTTTTTTTTAAATTTATCACTTAGTAGAAAATTAAAAAAATCAACTAAATCAAATAAAAATGTATTATTGATATACCAATGCTTTTATTTTCTTAATCTCTTCATTTAATTTTGTAGCTATTCATTTAAAATTAAATTTTATCTTTGCTAATAAACACATTTTTTTAAAAAAATATTACAATAATTAGTCATGTTGTTATAAGTCATTAGGATACTGATTTTTTTTTTTTTCATTTAAGATGAAAAAAATGCTCTCCTCGTACTCTATAAAAATTACATATATGGAGCAATATTTTTCTTTTTTCTTTCAAAAAGCCACTTTCTGAAAGCAATTTGTCACCTAAAATAAGTTATGGCATCGTAGTCACTAGTAAGTAAGACAATAACTAAAAGAAAATTTATCGAAAATTTTGAAGGAAATTTTTGGGAAATATAGCTAGGAGTTCTACAGGTGGTGTTAAATCCCTTGAGGCCTAAGGCAATCAATATCAAACTTTCGTGTCATGCACTACTACTGACGTTTTAACCTTGCTGCTAAATTTTATGTACATTAATTTCTACAGAAGTGAGATACATCGTTGAATGATGGTAAATTTTTTGTTATCCAATATTGGTATAACTAAGTACAATTTAGTTTGGTTTGAAAATCAGCAACAACCATATTAAAACATGAATTTTGTTCAATTTAATTTGGATAAAAGTTAAATGGTTTTCAAAAATTTACAGCTTTTAAGATTTTCGATTTGATTATTCTGCATTTTTAGCATCTACCCAAATCAAAGATTATACATACGTAATTTTCCTTTCTGATCTATTGCAACTGCCAAATAGAACCTATTTCCAATGCAGGCCTCAATTTCATCACTTAACTGCAAGGTGCAAGGATGAAAAATCAGGTCCCTGCAACTGAACAGACCGTCGATTCAAATTCAATTATGCAGCTTTAGTAGCACAGAGGATAAAATCCATGTCATTGCTGTGTCAGCAAAGCAAAGTTGACAAAAATGGTCACTCTCAATTAACAACAAAATTTACAGATTATTAAGTGTTCTTCTGTAGTGTAGTAAGAGCCAAAAACACTTTACGTCTAAAAATTTGCCAATATCAATTTCTATATCTATGCTTCTGTGAATACATGCCGTGCCATTTTACAAGCTACAACAGAAACATGAATGAAATATCAATTAAATTTACAAATCAAGGTACTTCCTGTAATGCTTCGTGAGCATGATGGACATTATAAGAATACCCTATGTGTGAAGCAACAAATCAATCTGTTTGTCGTAGTAAATCACATTCAAGCCACAAAGATGATGAACACCATGAGGAAAATTATTACAACAGCAAATATCTTGATTAAAAGCCACCGATTTGATGATAATCGGTTTAGATGCCTCAATAAAGCGCTGCGAGCATTTTCAACATTAGCCAATGACTCATCCATGTTATCATCAATCCTGGCGTCAATTAGGTGGATTGCATCAGACATGAAAATTCTAATTAATAGATGTTGATCATGAATACATTCAAAAGTACAAATGAAATCTTATGTAAAGGTTGATGACCAAAAAATCCAGAAATTTGTTCAGATTTTCAACTGTGGCCACCTCTCTTAGGGATCTTATGCAAAGAAAGAAGGAAAGAAAGCTAAAAAGTTACGGAATTTTTTTTAACATAAGCCTTTCTTTTAATAGAAATCAAAAGCTACATGAATTGAGAAGTTTTCCCATCCAAAGACAAAAATAAACAAACATCAAATATCTAAGCAAAATGAGCTGACCTGATAGCAAGCTCCCCTTGCTGTGCTACCATTGTAGCCAAATGGGTAAAAATTCCACTAAGTTCTGAAATTGTAGATTCCACATTATGGAGAGCAACAGCCCGACTTTGAGCATAATTCTCCTGCCTTGGAACAACCTGCTGCAACATGGACATTTCCATATGGTGGGAAGGAGTGTTGTCCACAGCTGCCCTCCGTCTGGATTGAAGGTTTAAAGAAAACTGGTGATTAGGATAGGAGGAACTTTCGAACTTGATGTTGAAGCTTTGGAAACTAATCAGTTTCCACAAACCAAATCCCAACACAATTATTTCAGTGAATGCAAATTTA
This sequence comes from Aleurites moluccanus, assembly GCA_948193065.1. Lineage (NCBI taxonomy): Eukaryota > Viridiplantae > Streptophyta > Magnoliopsida > Malpighiales > Euphorbiaceae > Aleurites > Aleurites moluccanus. Next base: position 6,383 of record CANXYC010442450.1, on the reverse strand, counting down.
ACAAGGGAATATGAAATTTGATTGTGTAGATGCATCTGAAATTTAGCATCAAATTCGGATTCTCACAAGCAAGGAAATGGGCATGATTAATAAAAAGAAAAGGATTATCAATCAAGAATTGGCTTGGTGAGTAGAACTCATCAGTGCAGAACCCACATTGTACACCTTTGCTGATGGGCTTGAATGCAACCCACGTCTTTGAAGACACTTTTGGACTCCACCTAACATTTTTAATACTTGCAAAACCTACCAATTTAGAATTCAGCCACATGGTATCATATCAACAGTTTATCATTGCCACTAGAAATACATCTCATTCCTTTTGTGGTAAGAGCCTTTTAGCACATGATTCAAGGATCTTGCTCCCTCTCTAACTACATTTCTTCCCTCATAACTTTTAGTGTAAATTTGACATTACATACAAATATTCCATTCATATTATCTACTAGCATTCCCTTGATATTATCCACCAGAATTCCCATATTCTCTTACATATCTTCCACCCATTAATCATTTGATATGGAAAGGAGACCTACTCCTATCATCTCCATTGCCAGGAGTCTCCATTTACCCTTCATGACCAATTGACTCTTCTTACCTACCTGTCATTTAACAATCAGCAATCTATACTTGTATCTTCTCTCACCATCACACACTACATGCAGATGAACCCATAAGGTCTACCTTCAGTTCCTCCCGAGTCTCTTCCAACTCAACCCTTTTACTTGGGTATTAACACTCTCTCTCCCTTCCCATTATTGAAGAAACCTTCTCCAGAGATCGCTAAGGCAGGTATAAAAACTAAACAGATTCCACTACCATGTCATAATCAACAGAGCAAATCTCCTTGGTCTCAGACTTTACAAGTCCAAAACTTTTGGATAATGCATCAGTAAGCTAGTCTAACCAAGCAGTACTTCTCCCTCTTTCTATGAGGTTTAGCCAGTTGGAGGGTAGGACTCCAGAGTGGAGGAGGGTAAACCCCTTTGTGTGGTAAACTATTTTTTGAATTGAAAGAAAATGGACTTTATGTAAGAATTCTTAGTCATCACATTCAAATATAAAAATGTAGTGACCTAACAGAAAACTTGACCTATAAGAACGACATTGATTGATCATTGAATGCAAAGTTGTATAAAATGTACCTCAACTGGTTGCCAACTTGAACACCATTCGGTAGCAATCTGGTTAGAAAGGAAAGAAAGATGAATCATATATCAGCTATTTTGGAATTGTTCATCATTCTAGAAACAATAAGATTTGGAATTGTGCAGAATAAGAATCAACAAGAATTGTGATTGAAATATTCGAGAAAATATAAAATAGAAATCAGAAATTCTTAAACCTCAAACTAAGAAGAGATATCTGTCAAACCAAAATTCCTACAGAAACATTTTACAGCTTCAACATGGCAAGGACAAATTTTATTTTATTTTTTGGTTGAGAACAAGGGTAATTACTTTGAAGTTACTTGATCATGATTACCTTACGAGTTCTAACATTAAGCTAACTACATATATGTAGAAGCAAGGAAAAAAAAAAAAGAAAAAAAACACGTATCTTAGCCTCCTCCATAACTACAGAAGCAAAAGTTTATTTTACCCGCAAAATTATAATATTTCATAGCTTGGTCACCAACAGAAATCTCTGGACAGGGACACATTTTAAGGACAGGGCAAAATTTTACCTAATTGACAGCTAAACTATTAGTTACTTCTTTGTTATAAAATATAAAAATACCAAAATGACAAGCGGTCTTGGTCCAGTTTCCAAGTGCATAAATAACAGATAGTAGGCATCACAGTGGCTGGATGTTTCAAGGTAAGGTAAGTTTGTGCATCTAATCGTTAGCATACAGAAAAGGAATTGGACGAATCAGCAAACTTGAAATTTTTGAAGATTCAACTCACGTAGATTGCAGTGAATTGCCAAATGCATTTGCCGAACTTGACCAAGGCGGTGGCTCAGTTGTGGGTTTTGCATCATGCACAAAAGGATTCTCTCTTGAACCATTAGAGGAAAATATCTGTTTCCTGTTCTCATGAGCCTTCATATTCTGTGGGTGAAAACAACCACAAAAAGAAAGAGAGATAGGGAGTAACATCAGTCAGCAGATGCTAAGCATGCACAATAGCAACTATTGTTAACACTAACCTCTGTTCTGGTAGTTAACACATCTTGAAGACCTTTTGTGGCTTCCATGAGTTTGCTCTTCAAGTCATCACATACAGCTGTGGAATGAACAACTCTATCCTGAGAGTAATTGCCATCAGCTATCTCCATATTTTGAAGGGTTTGCAGATCTGTAAGAGCTGTATTCAATGTTGTAATATTATTCTTTATCAGGGCAGTTAGTTCCTGTATTTCCACAGTTGGATCATCAAACATTGACGACCTTTTTGCAACTGGACATTGGCACAACATCAAAAGAAAGTCAGGGTCATCAGCACAACATCATCAATCCACTAAAATCTAAATTAATCTAAGATCTATCATAAGAAATGATACAAAATACTTAGTTTTCTTGTCATTCAACAGAACAAGCCAAAATCCTGCTTCCAAAAGTAATGGAAAATAAATGGGCATCCGAATGCTTTACTCTACTGGCTTATTAAACAAAATATAGTATATACAAGGCAATGAAACAAAACTCATCTTCTTAAAAATCTCTAGAGCTTAAACCCAATAGCCTCGTATCAAAATTAAGTCCATTTAAATCAGCTTAGTCATTCAACAACCTCATAATTACAAACTAATTATTCCTAAATCTTGAATAAACCAAATTAACAATTTCCTTTGATTTATATCTTCAATTTTATGTTTCTTTCACTTTAAAATGGCTGTATTCATTCATAATTATAAATCTTCAATCAACCCCAATTAAGTCCACTTCTATTTAACTACTTGTTTTCCAAAATCAGCTCCAAACTCCTCCAATTTCATATATTTAAACATGAGACTGAAAAAATTCTAAAAAAAAAAAAATTCTTATGGGTTAAAAACAAATACGGAGATAGACAAAGGGCGAAGCTTACGTTTTGCAAGCCTAGCGATCTTTTGAGCAGTTTCGTGGATGCCCAATCCGATCACGGAAGCCTTTTTGTTGAAGTCGGATCTCGAAGGTAGTAGAGGAGAAATGCGTGGTCTTGAAGGAGACGGATCATTTTCTTGATTAACGGATGTGATTCGTCCGATCTTCTTCAGCGTTTGAGTTAGTGATCGGAATTCCGCTGTCCGATCTCTGAACGTGGAGGCCATCCGGTGAGACGTTGCACATGGCGGCCTCTCGTGGAAATGAGTTGCTGTTTAGTTATATGTTTAGCCGTTTCGGTTGATTTGGTGGGGTATTGAGTCTGGGCCTTAAAATGGGTTTTGTCACACTTAAGGAGACTATGATTTGGGCCAAGAAATGGGCTTAGACAATATTTTTCAGTATAAATTAATTTGCGATTCGGAATGTAAAAATTTTATAAAGTCCGTTAGGCCTAATCACAAAATAAAAGACTTTTTTTTCAAAAATATTAAAAAAATAAAAAATATTTCATTTTTACTGTTTTTTTTTTCAAAGATACTACATGTTTAAAAATATTTTTTTAAAAATATTATATATCTAAAAATATTTTTTAAAAAATATAACATATACCAAACGTATAACAAAAAATATACTACACATATATTAAATATATATCAAAAAATAATAAAAATAAAAAAAATAACCATAAAATTGAAAAAAAGTCAAAAAATAATATATTTATGTAATATTTTCAAAATAAAATCTAAAATTTGAAATTTTTTTCAATTTTATCTCTAACTTTAATTTTTATCAATGAAATTATCAAACTATTTAAAATAGTTCAATATTATCATACAAAAGGTTGAATATACTAATTAAAAAAGTACATCAAATAACACAACTAATATAAATAACATTTTAAAATCTGTAACTCTATTTTTTTTTCACATCAATTTCTCGTTTGAACACCGTAATTTTTTACCATTTGTGAATTTTAAATTTAGATCACTACCCACAACATGCCTATATATAACAAATTAAATAAAAACATTGTTTTTTTGAACTATTCTCTATACTCATCTTGCCATCACATGAAACAAAAAGAAAAAGAAAAAGAAAAAGAAATTATAAAAAAGTGGGAAGCAACATGTTGATCTTAGTGAAGATTTCTTGATGTGGGTAGAAGAAGATATAGAGGCACAAGAAAATAAATCATCAAATAATCATAGTTTTATCTTTTAAACTCTTTCCACCATACATTTTATAAAAGAAAAATTGAAATATACTGTTTTCTTACTGCAAATTCACACACACACCAAATGGTTGTAGAAATGATGTTCTTGATGTAAATAGAAGGTGGATAATTATGATCATGATAATCATCGTAGTACTAAAAGATAAAAGTATCCAATCATTAATATTCAATAGTTTTTTTACATATAGGAAAAATTATAAGGTTAAAAAGAAGAAGCAACATGTTATGTGATAATATTGAAATATTTTAAATAATTTAATTGTTTAATTAGTAAAAATTAAAATTGGAGATTGAATTGAAAAAAGTGGAAAAGTTTAGGTTTTATTTTATTATTAAGTAAATCTTTTATAAATTGCTCTTAAGGTCACATTTGAGTTGAAAATTTTAAAATTTATCAAAATTCATAAAATTAAAAATTTAGGTTTTTAATTCTATAAATTTATAAAATTTCACTTGTTTAGGATAAAAATAAAATTTATGAATTTTAATGATATTTTTGTTATAAAAAAATAATTTATAAAATACTTTATTTATTAAAATGAAATTTTTTCTAAAATTACATATTCTATATAAAATTTAAAAAACTTTAAAAATATGAAATTATAATGAAGGATGAATTTTAAATTATTCATAAATTTTAACTACTTTTTTATCAATTAAATAATAAATTTTAATAAAATTTATGAATCTTTTGAAATTTTTTATACCTGAAACCAAATATCACCTTAATCTTTAAAATGATATTTCATAAAATTTCAGTTGGAGCAAGTAAAAAAAAAATTGAAGTTGTAATTATATTGATTATATTATATTAGTTGTTCAAAATTAAGGTATTAGTTGATCAAAATTAAGGAAACCAATACTTTTCTTAATGAACCAACTACTTTTAGGCAATAATATCAGGAAAAAACCAATCCCATCGTAGTCACAAAGTCAAGTCCTATTCATTACTAGCATTTTTCTTTTTTAGGTAAAAATATCATATTCCAACGCTCATAGACTTCAATAAATTTAGGGGTGTTTAATTGAGCGATTGTTAAATGTGCGATTAGTGTAAAAATACTATTGTCAAATTGTCAATCGCTAAAAGCAGTTTATAACTGGTTATGAAATTTACTGATTGAAAAGAAATTTTATTATAATCAGAATTTTTAGTTGGTCAATTAAACAATATAAATTTTTTCAATTGGCGATAATTAAGAGTGTTGAATTGACCAACTAAACAGGCATTAAATTCGTGCTGCATGGGCGAAAAAAATATAGCACTAGGCACTGAGTCAAGCCTATTGATTACTACCGTTAACAGTCCTAATAGCTGGCTAGTACTGGCAGTAGGCCTTCATTAATAACAACCTTTACTATCAAAGAACAAACTTCAATTTCTTTCATCCTCTCAAAATCTATCAAAAAAAAAAAAAAAAAAAAATGGAATTTTCAGCCTCAAACTTAGCTGCGCTTTGCTCTTCAATCCTCCATTTTCATATTCACCATGTGTTTGTTTTGATTTAATTAAGCATTTTCTGCTTGCAAAAACCTGCTGTTTGCTTCAGTAATAAATTGGGAAATGAAACTGATCAGCTTGTGCTTATTGAATTCAAATCCAAGATAGATGATGATCCATATGGATTCTTCAGATCATGGAATGATTCTGTCAATTTCTGTAAATGGCAAGGAGTTACTTGCACCCAAAAGAATCAGAGAGTTGTATCTCTAAACCTGCAGAGCCAGAGCTTGTTGGGTACTATATCTCCTTCTATAAAGAATCTCACATTCTTAAGGTTCTTGAATCTTGCTAACAACAGATTCCATGGAGAAATTCCCCAAGAAATGAGTCAATTGTTTCGACTGAGAGTTCTGAACCTGACTGTCAATTCATTGGGAGGAGAAATTCCAGGCATGATTAGTAATTGCTCAGAGCTCAGGACTATGGATTTCTTCACAAACAACTTGACGGGGAAAATTCCTGCTCAGCTGGGATCTTTAAAGAAGCTTGTGACACTTAGACTTGGTAAAAATAATCTCACAGGAGAGATCCCACATTCATTTGGAAATCTTACATCGCTTGAAACTATTAATTTAATATTTAATAATTTGCAGGGAAAGATTCCAAATGAA
>CANXYC010442386.1:0-16502 GCA_948193065.1 Aleurites moluccanus | reverse complement strand
TCGTGGCAGAGGCATCTGTGGCGACTCGGCAAGAGTGGCTTCACTCTGCCGAGTCGGCACATGCCTCTATTGCGACTCGGCATGAGTGATGGCACTCTGCCGAGTCGGCACAGATGCCTCTGTGGCGACTCGGCATGAGTGGCATCACTCTGCCGAGTCACAGGCCTGTATTATTTCCTTGCCTCAGGTTGGAAGTCTCGTGTATTATTTCCCTCAAGGACATAGAGAACAGGTTTGCATTTATTTCAACTTTTTAGGTAATTGCTTCCATTCCTAAATTTTTAACTGATTCATATTACACTTTTACTTGTTGTCAAATTCGTATCTTGTTAATAAAAAATTATTTTTAATTAATTTTAATGATAAAAATACATAAATATTATTTTAAATAAAATAAAATATAAATATTAAATTATTGTCTATTTTATATAAATTATTATCATTATTATTTTAATAAAATATTTAGTCGATTTTGTTTTTAATATTTATATTTTTATTTATATATACTAATATAAAAATTTTAAATTATCAATTACCATATATTTAATGAAAGAAAAAAAATTAAGAGATAATATAATGAAAGTAATTATATATATATTAAAAATATTATACTATCTTATTTATTTTTTATATTTTTATATTGTTACTTTTTTTCTTTATTTAATTTGTTAAAATAAAATTATTATATGAAAAAGAAAAAAGAACAAATTCTTAAATTTTCATGTTAAATACCATATTAATTACTAAATATTTATTTTATTATTGTTTAAATACTTAAAATTATATTAAAAATTTCAAAATAATTATGAAAAAATAATAATTCAAATGCTTAGCATAGAGAGTGATTTAAAACTTTCTGTATGCTTTAGAAGTAATAAAATAAAAAAAATAAAAAAATAAAAAAATATAGAAGAAGAGGAACAACGTTGATAATTAAAGGGTAACTGAATGCTTAGGTAACTTGCTCCCTTTTTTCTATTTCCAAGATAAATTTTTCTATCCCAAAATCAAGTAAACTTTTACTTGAGTTTTTATCAAGTAATTGTACCAGGCACCTATCCGCCTGCCAAATATTGCCATCTATAATCCAATCCCAAAATTGCCACTGGGGAACGGTGCGCCGCTGCTGACGTCAGCCAAACTAATTTAAACAAACCGCCACATCACCAAGCATGTGCGTGATGTCACCACCTGGTCCCACCACGTGGAACCGTATTTTGTTACATCAGAAAATGCAAGATTTATCTTGCATATTTTATAATTCAAGTTCAAGCTAAAAAAGATGGTCATTTCTAACTTAAATTCCAACTCAATTTTTCATGCCCAATGCAGATTGAATCCGACCGTCGATGGAATTTAATTTGAATCCAACCAGTCTGGTTAACAGGAGTATCAAAAGCATTATTTTTAAAATCAGACCGATAAAAAACTCATAAAAACAAAGAATTAGATATTCAATCGGAGTCTAATCAATTAAATTGAAAAAAAAAATTGATATATATATATATATATATATATATACAATTTGATATTTATTTTATATATATATAAAATGAAAATAAATATAATTTGATATTTATTATTTTTATTTAAAAATTAAAAAAAATATATCCACTTAAATCAGAAAATTATCTAGTTCGACATGTTAATCAATTTTTAAAAATAATCTTTTAAAATGGTCAAATCAATTTATAATTCACTTTTTATTTTTTCAATTCGATCCACCGATCGATCCAGTATTATTTTAAGAACAAGAGATAATTAGAGGGAAAGGGAGTGGATATGGCACAAAGTTACCTGCACTATCTGCCACGACATCGACCCTCACCTCCGCGTACTGATGTGTGAGCGGCGTCATTCGCTGCGCATTTTTCCTCTGACTTTTTATATGTACAGACACATGCCTACGTTTTTGAAATTTCTCTTGTGATTTGGTGCTTCCAGAGGACACCGATTTTCCATGCACCAGATAAAAAATTATTACTTTTCTTTAATTGGATGAATTATCTTTGTTTCACATAATAATAATAAATATGTTATGAATTTTTTATTTTATTGTATGTCTTTTTTTTTTTTATTTTTTATCTTAAAATAAATATAAATATAAAATATATGATTATTAAAAAAAAAATTATTTTAATTTTTATAATTTATTTATTATTTTAACTCATTAATTACTTTAATTTCTTTTTTTTTTTTTGATATTTTATATCTCTTAGTTAATTTTTACATTTTTTAACATATTTTTAATGGCGGTATTATTGTTAACTTAAAATAAAATATAGTTTAATTTAAAAAATAAAATAATTAAATTAAAACATATAATTTAAATTAGAAAATAAAACAATTAAATTAGAATATCTCAAAAAAAATTATGATATTTATTTTGAGACTGAGAGATAATTTATTTTTATATGCCACATCTTATATAAAAAAATATTAACTATTAAAATATTTAAAAAAATAATAATATGACGCATAAAAAAAATATAACATAAAAAAATAAAATAATAAAATAAAATATTCAAACCGCAATAAACGTACTAATTCCATGTATTAGATGAAAAAGGAAAATGTTTCACATCTAATAGTTAAAACCTATAATTCTTTCCCAATTGAATCTATATTCACGTCTAGTTGAAACGAAAGCAATCATCTTTTTTGAGATGAAAAGCAATTATCTTTGTCCTTAATATAACAATGAAATGATATTATAGATAATTTTTTATTTATTATATATTATTTTAATCACGATAAATAAAATAAAATTTCAATTAGAGAAGGAAAAGTGGTTGTTGAGATGCATAATTTGCAACCAAATTAGGGTAAAATATCCATGTCAAAAACAAAGCAAGTAGTTAATAGCAATAACTAACTGAAATTAATGCCAACCATCTAGACGTTAGGACTTGAAAATTTCCAACTATAGCTTGCATCATATCCTTACATCATCTGGCCCAAAATTTTAAATTTAAATTAAATTAATCTCAAAAATATCACATACATGAATTCTTTAAATATACATATCCAAACGTTTATAAGATTATTATATATAAAACCATCCTAAAATTATATATTTAAAACCATCTTAACCTTGTCAGATTTTTATTTATTTGTATCAATGAACCTTCGATTCAATAGTGCTAAAATGTCTTCAAAACTTTAAGTCATTTATATTAATATTAAAATTATTTTCAGAACTGTAGAATCTCAAATCCAAATCACAATCAAATTTACCAAAAAAAATTCACTTATTTATTAAACAAATTGAGCCTGAGCATGAATTTAAATCCAATAATCATAAGTACCAATGATACACATTATTGAGACAAAAATATTATAATCATATAACTTGACAAAACATATGCATCCAACTGATTTGCATTTCAATTAAAATTTATCCCAGGTGCCCAAGGAGATAAACCTGTATCTCCATTGATGAGTCTCAGTCATTCAATCTCCTGTTTTCAAAATATCCATCAAAAGTGAGAAAGAAACCAAGCTCTCTATCGATGATTCTCAGTCATTTAATCTCCTGTTTTCAAGACATTCATCAAAAGTGAGAAAGAAACCAGAATTTTTTTTTCCACATTTACTTCACCATTTAGTTTTCAGGAAATATTCCCTATTGACTACTCAGATAAATAAAACCAAAGTCTAGAGAGATGGAGATGGCCTACTTCTTCCCAGCTACTTCCAACTCCATCTTTTGAAGGTTCAGTAGCAAATCATCTGAATCAAGGTAAACCTTGTTTGCTGAAGATGAGATTGTGTGAGCAATTTCTCTTGATGCTTCAATCTTCCTAAGCGTGATAAATGCAGGATTGTCGGCAATTGCCTGACCTATCAACTGGGCACTCTTGGCCTCACCCTGTTTACCACAAATGAGGCAGAGATTATTGGATGGGGTTGAGAATTTGCAGGTGAACAATCATGAAAAAACAAAAGTAAATACAATCAACATAAATCTTGTCAACCACATTCCCACCCCCCCAACTCTCTCCCCCCTCTCCTTTTTTAAATAATAAAATCTGGGGATAAGGATCAAGCCCGAAGATTAATCCCACCAAAGGTTAACATTTGAAGCAACTAAGTATTTCTTTTCTTACCTCTGCCCTGATAATTGCACTTTTCTTGTCTTGCTCGGCTTTTTCCACAATAAATTTAGCCCTCTCAGCTTCTTGTGCAGCCACTTGTTTGGCTTCAATGGCAGCAGTAAATTCTTTCCCAAAAGTAAGGCTTGTAATGGACACATCATCTAGTTCGATGTTGAAATGAGCCGCCCTTTCTGTCAAAATCTTCCGTATTTCTCTACTAACAGCCTACAAAATGCCAAGGACAGTCAACACTCACCCATATAATGATGTCTGAACAACCACAGACAAGCAGGGACCAAATACGATGATAATTAAAAACATTATTACTTAATGTTTTCCAGAAACATTAATGAACATCTTATGTGTTTGCCTACTTGCAGCATATGAAAAAACCAACGCAACCAAGCATATGTTGCTTGAACAACTACATGAACAAGAACCCAGAACCTACATAATAATAATGACAAAGAATATATATTTGAAATGATGTGACTCGTGGAGGATCAGCATAAAATTGACCATTAAGCTCTTCCTCTTAGCCAAGTGTCTGAATCGCAGAAACATTATTAATTGCACCAGAAATCAGAATAATTAGAATTTCATTACCTCTCTCTGAGTAATGAGCTGACTGGCATTATACTGTGCAACAACAGCTTTCAATGTTTCATGGACGATAGAGGGCAGAACTCTTTCATTATAATTTTCACCAAGGGTACGATATATGGTAGGCAATCGGTCTGGCAAAGGACGAGTAAGAACTCGAAGCCCAATCTTAACCTGTACAGCAATTTTAATACCCAAAATTAGAGATTCTTAAATTGTAAGGAATCTAAAGATGCATAGAGATATAGAATAGGAAGTAGGAACAAAATGAATAACTAATAGAATATACATAAATCATTCACAAATTAACAAGTAACTATCATCCATAAATGACTAAGCCTATAGTCTGTAGGATAAGCTATATTTTCTTACGTTAAAAAAAAAAAAAAACACTGACAACATGAGAGAGAGAGAGAGAGAGATCTAAAATATGTACTTGTACAAAAGTAAAACAAGTGGAAAGTTCAATCTCAGAGTAAATATGATTAACTCCCAAAGTTTTTCTGAACATAGAAACATGGATGTAAGGTTCAAAACTAAAGATGATAAAGATTCAAAGAAGAAATGGGATCAGAAAGCCTACAACAAAAGAGAAAGAGAGAGAGAGAGAGAGAGAGAGAGAGAGATACATCTAAAATATGTACTTGTACAAAAGTAAAACAAGTGGAAAGTTCAATCTCAGAGTAAATATGATTAACTCCCAAAAATTTTCTGAACATAGAAACATGGATGTAAGGTTCAAAACTAAAGATGATAAAGATTCAAAGATGAAATGGGATTAGAAAGCCTACAACAAAAGCAAATCATCTACACAAGGAGTGAATAACAGAATGGATGGAGGTCAAACAATCTTCCTGGGCACCTAGCATTTTTAAACATCCTCATAAAAAATAACCAATAGAACAAAACAACAGCCCTAAATATAAAAAATGGAAACAACTAAATTATGAAAAAACAGTCTAGTTGAGGTTTCAAAGTTGGAAATCTGCAACCATTTTTAAGCGCATCAGCTGGAAATAATTTCATCATTGAGAATTTTGGACAATTTGATAAAACAGAAATGAAAAAGGAAAAATAAACTTACCATTTGGAGATCGCGACTCCCTGATGTACTCTCTACCAGATGGGGTCTAGTCCGTACATCATAAATGACTGGACGTTCAAACCAGGGAATCATAAGATGTGTCCCCTCAGGGTAAACCTGCACACTCAACGAGTACACTGAACCATTAGATGCTAAAATGTAGAAATTAAAGAATAACAGGTATAAAATTTGGAAAATATCAAAGGTTTCAGGAATGCAAATCAAATGATAGCAATGATATTATCCAGGTAAGTTCAAAGGTCACAATTGTCAAGGTTCATTAAGAACTAGAACTCTGCTTTCTAATAATCAATGCCGCTTTCCCCAATCTTAAACAATGAAAAAGCAACAAAAGTTCTTGCATGAGAAGCTAGAGGCATTAAGCACCTCAAAGAATATACGATATTAGCAACAAAAGACAATAAATGGCCAGCAATCTGGCAATCTTGCCTGTTGCTGCTATAGTAACAAATTCAACAGAAATTATTTAGAGAAGCCTTGGTCCATTTAACAATAAAAAGTGCAGGTAAAGCTCAAAAATACTTACTGATAAACCAATACACGACTTCAGAAGCTTTTTCTGATTATATTATATCACTAATTAAAGGGAATATTACACAAATATACTGTTTCTTGACTTTTTTTTTTTCAATTTTATGTTTTTTTTTTCATTTTTACTGTTTTTTGGTATATGTTTGATATATATTTGGTATATGTCGTATTTTTGAAAAAATATTTTTAGATATGTAGTATTTTTGAAAAAATATTTTTAGATATATAGTATTTTTGAAAAAATATTTTTAGATATGTAATATTTTTGAAAAAAAAAATTTCTAACAGTAAAAATGAAATTTTTTTTTTTTCGGTATTTTTGAAAAAATCCCCTAATTAAATTATAAATTCTACCAGTTACATAGTATAAGGTATGCAAAGCACAAATAACAAAGCAGTATGCAGATTAAAACACCAATTTCATTATTTTCACTTTTCAGTGAGCCATTCTTTAGGAGGGGCATTGACTGTGAAGTAAAATCAGTAGAAGAAATTTTAGGGTAACTAGTAAGGTTACTGCATAGAAACCACACATTCACCCTGTGACCACATATCAACATATTCAGATCTGGTTACACTACATAAAAATTCATCCTTGCCTGCATACTTCTTAGTGTTTGATGGATAAAGTATATACTAAAGAATACCAGAAAAGAGAGAGAGACGTGAAGATATCTGGTAGTAGACAAGTATGCTTAAGCAACAGGGACAAGTTATTAAAACACAAAAGATATGGGGGAAATTAGTAAAAACTCGAATACAGAATACCATATATGAGAAGTAAATCAAATTTGATAACAAATTTTGACGGATATAAACAACTGGAAGTATCTTCATTAACTAAAAGAAATATAATAAAGTAATAACCTTGTCCTTTATACCAACGATTCGGTTAAACACAATGGCCCGATGACCACCATCAACATTGTAGAGACTGTTAGCAGCTGCATACAAACCAAACCCACCGATCACACCAAGCTTAAGCAAAGTGGAGACTGCACCACCACCTGGCACCTTAGGAACTTTGACGTTGTTGAAATTCATTCTCCCAAAAGCTGAGAGTATAGCATTTCAATATTAATGGGGTAAAAATAAAATAAAGTGTTCAGGCAGTGTCTAAAACAACAAGTAGACAGTGCAGCAGCAAGCTATTCAAATTTCAAACACACAAAATATGGACATGGATGTGAAAGATTAAGACCTATTAGAAAGAAAATATCAAATGGAGGCAGCATGAGTATATTTCCCATCAGAAGTATGCATAAGGTAAGTTGGCCAAACTTCTGCTAGAGGAAATATTTGAATCCGAACTTTTAGATCCGCATACAAACTCACAACTATTGTGAGCAGAAATCAAAACTGTCACTAATAGTACACTAGCTAACTAGAGGAAACCCACACCACAACTAAAAGTATAGCATGTTAATTGCTGTTAAATTGTAAATAACACTTGTTGAAGCAAGAGGAATCTATTTTCAGCCTCTCCCTCTTTCACTCTCTCTCTATACACACACAGACAAAGGGAATTACAAGCGATTTTGCACATTCTTTTACCATATTATAGCAAATAAAATACCTTTTATTAGAAATCTAAGCATTTCCTATTTTCTCATTAACATTGCATCAATCATAAAATTACTCTAAAACGACAACAATACATTTTTTTTTTACCAAATTATTGAACGCATCTAAACTGATACTTTTTGCATAATTGAACCAAAATACATAGCCCTAGATCTATATTGCTTTGGTATCCATTAAAATGAAAACAACCCAACACAATCAAAGCGACCTGAAACTAAAAATTGCAAACAGACCCCAACATCATCGAGAAAATTTAAGAGAGCAAAATAAGAAATACAAGTAAAAAAGAAGCAAAACTATCATCTGCGCACACCTTACAGCCTTGTTCTTCTCTACTCGGAAGAGCAATGGAGAAAGCGAAAGGGTTTAGGGTTTATAGTTTCGAAACAGAAAAGGGAAGGCTACAGAAGTTTTTGTGGGTTTTGGGCCTTTTTTTTTAGTGCTTGTTTAAGTAACTGATGGACAAAATGGGCCATTAAATTTCTTGGGCCTATTCCATAACACATTTTTTTTATCCTTTTTTTTATTTTATTAAAATATTTATTATTGACAACTTAAATACTTATATACACCACAATAAAAGAGGATACAATAATTTTTTTTATATAGGACAGCAATATTCTTAATTTAATGAGAATTAGAATTTATATTATTATTTTTTAATTTATATTATTATATATAAAAAAAATATTTGATGGTTTTGTATTTATAATTCATTTTTTGTCATAATTTTAATAGATGAGATAAAAGATTGTATATTTTATCAATCTTATATTACATATTTTTTTATGATGAGATTGAATGAGAAATAATTTTATGAATATTAATAATTAATTTTATGCACAATGAAAAAAAAATGTCAAAATTTAGTAACTCAATTGATGATTAAAAGAGTGAATACCACAAACTTGTAAATTTCAAGTTTCTACAATAATTGCAATTATATTATTTTATATGATTAAAAATTATATACATGACTTTCTAAATTTTTATTATGGTTAAAATTCAACTTCTATAAACATCTAAAAGATATATGGTATTTGTAATTTTAACTTTCATAAATGATAGTGACAATAATAATAATTTTGAATAAATTAATTTGTGTTTTGTGAATTTCATAAATTTTTAATAATTTTTGCGGAATTTATAAATTTATAAATAATTTTTAAATATTTTATTTTGATAGATTTTAATAGATATTACTAAATTTTTATTAACGTATACTATATACTTATGATAATTGCTCTCGGGTTGAGGGGGCTGCTATGTAAAAATACACAGCAGCCCCTCATGTGTTATATTTTAGCTATTTAAAAATTTTTAAAAAATTATATTTTGATAGTATTTGATGTAATGAATCTATCGATATATTTTTTATTGATATATTTTTTATGCTAAACAAAAAGCATTTGGATAACTAAAAATGTATTAGAAATGCGTTAAATTTACACCGTTAAATATAATATATAAAATTTCTAATGTATTTTTAGCTGTCCAAATGATTTTTGTTTAGCATAAAAAATATATTAATAGATTCATTACATTAAATACTATCAAAATATAATTTTTTAAAAATTTTTTAAAATTTTTTAAATAACTAAAATAAGACACATGAGAAACTACTGTATAACAATAGAAATCAGCTCTCGACCCCTCTCTCTCTCTCTCTCGTCAAATTTAATTTCTGTGTTAAAATGGAGGAAACTTCTCCTAAAGTTAGTCTGCAGATTTTGAAATATTTTCTAAGACCAATTATTCGACTGCAGTCTATGACTTATATTTTCTATTAAATTCGACTACCATTTTTGCATATTTTCTGATTTTATAATTTGTAGTTATATGAAATATATTATAATTTAATTTATTACTTTTTTAATATAATTATTTTTAATCTATTTTAGTTAATTCATATTTAATTTTTTACATATTTTCTATTTAATTCATTTAGTTTATATTCAATTAATTATATATATATTTTTTTTCATTTCAATTAATTCGTATTTAATTCATCACATATAATTTATTTTCAATTTATTTAATTATTATGAAATTGATTACATAATTAGTAAAATATAATATCAATTTTTAGTTAATTAAATATATATTTATTGAATTATAAATATTTTTTTAAATTAATAAATTATTAATTTATTAATAGAATTTATGAGTTCCAATGATATTATTTTATAGATGTCACACTGTATTTAAATATGAAAACTTTTGATAAAATTAATATTTTAAAATTTTGATTACCTTTAAATGATGATATAATATGAAAGTTTTGGTAGTATGATAAAAGAATTTCCTCATATCTAACTCCAATAATAAACATATTATATATTTATAAGAAGGTTTTAAAATTTCTTAATTGATATTTTAAGGTGTTTTTTTTTTTTTTTTTTAGTTGATGCTTCTATATCTTAAGAAAAAAAAATCAGTTGAAATCTTTAAAGGAAGTGAAAAAATTTTAAAATATTTTTTACTTATACTATTACATCAAAAGTCAATTAAAATATATAAAAATCTTTTATTTATAAAAATTATTGACTTTTGAATACTCATTTATTTTTATATTATAAAAGTTAATACTCATAATTTTCATTGATTTTTTTTAAATTTTTAAAAATTGTTATTGAATATTTTTTACTTTTATGAATTTCTAAAAATTATTATTAAATATCTCTTACTTTTAAATATATTAAAATCTTTAATTTTTCTCATGCAATACACTTTCCTTAATTCTCTCTCTTTTCATATGACACAATAATGTAAAATAAAACATATATAACGATATTAAATGAGAAAAAAAAATGATAATTAAACCATGCACAAATTACAAATAAGAAACAAAATTAAAATAAAATAAAGCAAATAAAAGCAAAACGCCTTGTCGTTCGCTCAAGAAACTCCAATGCAAGCCAATGCTAGCCCAAAAAGGAATCCCGCAGCCACTTTATTCTTCTTTCCATCGTTAGATCCATCCTCCGGCAATTGCTGTGAAGCCACGATGGTATTCGTGGATGATCCATCGGGCGAAGTTTTGGCAAGCGGTGCCGGAGAAGCCGTAGGTGGCTTAAATCCAAACAATTCTTCATTAGTATTCGTGGATGATCTAACGGACGAAGTTTTGGCAGGCGGTGCCGGAGAAGTCGCAGGTGGCTTAAAACCAAACAATTCTTCATTTGATCCATCCTCCGGTGGCTTTGAAGCCACGGTGGTATTCGGGGATGATCCACCGGACGAAGTTTTGGCAGGCGGTGCCGGATAAGCCGTAGGTGGCTTAAATCCAAAAAATTATTCAGGCAACAAAACCTTATCAACTTGATAAACCGCCAAAGGAAAATCTTGTCTTAAAGCATTATTAATTTGTGTCTGAACAATCCCACTAGAAACACTAACTTGGTTACCTTGTCCGGTAAAATTAAGACAAAAAAGCCATCTTGGCCAGTAGCTTGTGTTCTAACAGGATTATTAACTATGAAAAGATTACTTAAAACCATAAAACTTAGGCAGAACATGATAAAGAACAAGCTGTACTTGTTGTTGATTTGAAAGAGAGTTTATAGTACCAGCTTTAAGGTTATTAAAGGCGTTATTGGTTAGTGCAAAGACAGTCATACCTTCGGTTGAGCTATTGATATGATTTTCAATCTGGTTTGCAACCTGGGTTTTTGTTAAAAGACGAATAAATGTAGTGAATTGACCATTTTTGTCAAGAATTCCTGTTAGATTTACTGGGTCGGACGGTGCCGGAACTGCGGCTGTTCGGGTTTGGGTTTGGAGGGAGAAAAGGAGGAGAAGAGTGGTGGTGAGAGGGAGGAGTCTGGTGGCCATTGTGGTGGTAGAATGGAGGAGGAAATTAAGATGAGTCTATAATATATATACATTGAAGGACATATTAGGGCTTGATTAATTTGTTGGAATTAGCTGGTTATGGAATAGAATCAAACACAAATTTTCAGGAGACAAATTAAGCTGTCTAAATACTAAATATGAAATAAAATAAACTGAAAATTAAATAATGAAAAATTCTTAGAAATTTATTAATGAGATATAATTTATCAATAAGATTAAAATTCAGGTGGTAAAGTTGCGATATTTGACTTTTAAATAAATGATATTTCTTGGTGAAAAAAAAGTATTCGAGGGTATATATATATAGTTGAATTAAGATCATTTATTAATTAAATATTGGCAAATATTTTAGTGATATGGGCAAATTGGCAAATAAAAAATGAATTGTTAAATTTATTAGTTTATGATTGCATATTAATTTATAATCAATTAAAAAAAAAAGAATAATTTATAGCATTTGGAATCAAAATGATAAATTTATGATTTTTTTAGGATTAATTACTATTTATTCTGTAAAATAATTCAATACACTAAATTTTTTTACTTTTCAAAAATATATTAATTCTTTCTGATGAATATCACAATATATTATCAGACTCTTTTATTTAATTTTAAGGTTAATCAATTATATAAGAGCAGTAAAAAGATAAAAATATTCTTACTTTTTAATTTTACTTAATTATATTTTATTTTTATTTTAAATTTTTTTTTAGGATTAAAAAATATATTTTCATATTTTTGACAAATTTGAAAATAAAAATATTTTTTAAAAATATCTTTATTTTATTTTTTAAAAAATAAAAATTTGAAAATAAAAAATAAAAATATTTTTTAAAAAATATATTTACTTTTTATTTTTAAATTTATAAAAAATATAAAAACGAATTTTTTATTTGTATTAAAAAATTTAAGAATAAATAATTTAATTTTTTTAAATTATTTTTTAAAATAAAAAATAAAAATAACAAATAATTTTTAAAAAATATTTTTGTTTATTTTTTATTTTAAAATTTGTCAAAAATTCGAAAATAAATTTTTTAACCTTAAAAAAAATTAAAGTAAAAATAAAATGTAATTAATTAAAAATAAAAGGTAAAAATATTTTTATTTTTTTACTATCATTGTAAAATTGACTAAGTGTTGACTAAAAACAAAATTGAACGGAAAGATTTAGTAGTATATTATGACATTTGTCAGGGGAGAGTTAATATATTTTTAAAAAGTTATAAAAAATTTAGTGTATTAGATCATTTTACAGGAAAAATAGTAATTAATCTTTTTTTATATATATAAAAAATCTTTTATTCATTAAGAAAAATGATACATATTGAAAAAATAATTGAAAAAATTATAATTAAGATAAATATAAAATGATATTGACTAAATTATCAGAATAATAATATTCAGTTTAACAACTAAAATTGACACATCGGCAGAAAATATAATATATTTAAAATTGATATCAAATTATTTAATAAGTATGATCTATTGAAAACTAAATGAAAACTTCTTTTCATATAAATAAATTTCAATAAAAAAGAACAACTCAAATTTCATAATATAGAAAACACATAAATAAAATAAAAATAATTTTAAATAAATAAATTTAAATTTAATATCAAAATTTTATTTAAAACAATAATAAATAATTTAAAAATAAATATTATATTGTTTTTAAGTAATCAACTAGGAAAAGATATGGCAAAGTTGGTGAGGGATAATAACTGGTTTTGACAAAGTCAAAGATGGTAATAAAAAATGGAGAAAATAAAATATGATAGATTAAAAAAAAAAAGGGGAAGAGAGAGAGGCAGAAAGAGGAAGGCGGCTGCTAAGACAGTAGGCTACACTGTGAATTTAGTTTTTTAAATATATGATATTTTAGGCATCTTAAAGTGTAATGTAATTTAAAAAAAAAAGATTAAAATTGTTTCAATTAGAATAAAAATTAGATATAAATGACTTAATAGCGACATATTAGTTTAATGATTATGAATACAATAATTCCATTATTAGTTCACCATGTGAATTTTATCTTAAATTAGTTAAAATTAATTATATTAATAGAACTCAATTGAATTCTATCAAATGATTAATATAATTAAAATGAATTATATTAATCTTTGCTACCAACTACTAGCAAATCACGCTAATAGCCGATACAAGCTCAGTCTCATCCAATCACTCTTAACACTATCGGGGCTTCTTGATGCTCAGATAATCTTATCCGTTGTCGATCCAAGTGAGTTCAACTTTTTGCACGTGCTCTCGATTTCGATTGGCTTTTTCAATTCATTTTTTTGAATTTTTTTCTTCTTTTTGTTTTTCCATTTGATTTTTTTTTCCTTTTGTTTTGAATATTTAAAATTACTTAAAAATATAATTTTTTAAATTTTAATATTTTTATTATTTAAAAATATAAAAATCTAATTTTACACAACTTAAGAAAATAGCTTTCCATACGGAAAAAAATTATTTTTTTAAAAGTGATATTTATAAAAATAATTAACCGTATATTTGTGTTTGGTAAAATACAATTTAAAAATTATTTATAAACTTATAAGGGTATTTTTATTTATTAATTTTTTAAAATTAGTTACACATTTAATATAAAATTTAATTATTTTAAAAAACTTTAATTTCTAATTTATCCAAATAGTTGAATTTTAGCGATAACTATTTTTATTAATTTTAATATTTACCAAACATTATAAATTGAATCACTATCAGTTTTTTGTCCAAAAAAATTATTTTTCCCTTTTTATAAATTGTGTCAAACGGCACAAAATAAATCTCACAATTTTATACCGTTAATGTTAATTGACTTACAGGACCTAAATTTATGGATGGAAACTCAATTTAAGCCTTTAATTTAACTTTTGAAAATAATTTAGACTTTAATTGGATATACCCCCGAAAAATAACTTATCTAATGATAATTATCACATGGGCCTGTTCGTGAGCTCAATTTATTGGCCCATAATAAATTCTTTAAGTATTAAATATTAATTAATTATAATAATAATAAATAAGTAACAAGCCTCTTTTATCTTATTTTCACTCACGTTTCGCCACGTCGATATCCGACCCTACCTTAGAACCACGCAGCCCGCAGGAAACACAAGAAAAAAAATTTCTTTCGCGTTTCTGGTTTATCCTCCGATTCAAGATCCAATCTTTCTTAGGAAGTGGCGGGTTGTGGTGGTGTGGATGGCAAGAACCAACAAATATTCCTCCATTAACTATAACCATATCTATGAAAGAAACTTAACCAACAACTCTGCGAAGAACCCAACAAAACACCCTTCTTCTTCTTCAAGTTCTGGTTCCTTTTCCTCAATTTCATCTCCAAATGCTTATAAAAACCACTTTTCTTCTTCTTCTCCGTCTTCTCGGACTCATGGCAATGGCCGTATGCTGGTTTTGACCCGACCCGCTCCCAAACCCGTTTCCTCTGTATCCAGCCCTCCTCCTCTTTCATCTTCTCCGCAAATCACATCAACCCAACAATCTCAATCTCAACTTCATATTTCGGATCAATCCCGGTCTGAACCGGAATCCGATCATATTTCTCTTCGTCCTTTGGGTCGAACAGGGGCAGCTAATTGTGTCTCCTCTCCGGTTCTGCTAGCAGATAGGGAGAAGGAGGTGGTGGTGTCACCGAAGCCAAACAAATTCGTACCTCCGCATCTTAGACCGGGTTTTGTTGGGAAGGAGGAGAGACCTGGACCGGAGTTTTGTAGGGGGAAGGAGGCGAATCATAGGCTGCCGCCGCAACAACAGCAGCACCAAGGTTATTTCATGTCTCCGGGTGGGTATAAGGAGGATGGGCGTCCAAAGTCAGGTGGTAATGATAGGATGAGGATAGTTGGCGAGTCAGATCTGGGTTTGATGAATCGTCCCCGATCCAGTGGAAACCGCCCGAATTCAAGTGGATGGTATGATTTTTTACAATCTAATCTAATCTAATTCTTTTTCTCTTTAAATTTGATCAATTTATGCTTGTTTCTCTTATTATGTCTTGTTTATTTGAATCATACGGTATTAGGTCCTATTAATTGTTTATGCTATGTTGTTGTTATCTGGTTAACGTTGCTTAATCTTCAAACTAAAAATTGGAAAATCATTTTGTTTCCGAAGTTGATTCTACATTTCAATACAATTGTTGAGAAAAATGTTCAAGCCTTGAATCATTAGAATTTTTGCAAAACCACTTTAGCTGTGGTTTTGTTCCTCCGTTTTTCAATTTCTCCTAAATTTCAGATAAGCTACCTCAAACAGGTCCTTGCTTACATATTCATATGTTATATAAACAAATGCGGTTATCAAGATTTAAATATGGTGGTTTGTATGTGAAATGTGTCTGAATATAGATTGACAGCTGTGATCTCTCTGCCTAATGATGTGGAGATGGTAAAGTTAGCACATTTTGAATTTTTTAAGCCTACTTTATCATTTTCATTTTTGTGTTTGTGCGTTGGAGGGGGGATGTTGGTGGGACTGTAATAGTGTAATTGCTGAAATAAAAAGCTGCTTGCTATGAGAGAGATAGTTTTGCTTAAATTGAGTAAGTTTTTGGGGTTGAGGGGGGGCTGCTGTGTTTTTTTACACAGCAGCCCCTCATGTGGCCAATTTTTGCTACTTAAAAAATTTTAAAAAAATTTAAAAAAATTATATTTTGATAGTGTTTGATGTAATGAATCTATTGATGTATTTTTCATTCTAAA
>CANXYC010442317.1:0-10320 GCA_948193065.1 Aleurites moluccanus | reverse complement strand
TGTTGAAAAATTGATGAATGGAATGATTTCCATTAATGTAGTAACATATGGACTTTGTTACTTTAAGGTGTTAGGTTAAAGCAAATGAGGAACTAAAGTTTGATTATGATATAATAGCATAAGTGATTGAAATGTATAAGGTATAATGTAGGAAGATTGAATGGTATAGGTGATTTGAAGCACAAGTGTGAATTTGTGTATGTTTGGTATGGAATATTGAGCTAAGTGTTTGAAAGTTCATAACTTAGCATTATATTAATGAATATGTCTAATGTGAATGGTTTGTGGTGATGCAATTGCATTTGGTGCATAAGAAGTATAAAATGTGTTAAAGGAGTAATATAGGGCCTTTGATGTGCTTAATGTGTAAAATGTGCATACTATATGTTGTTATGTGATAATGTGCTTGATTATGCCTTAATATGGCATAATATATGCTTTGATATGATATATGTTGAGTATATGTCTTATAAGGCAAATTTGGATGTTATAGGGAAAAGTTCCCAAGCTAGAGCAGCCGACGGCGAGTCGCAGGCTTGCTAGGGTTCTGGGAGTGTAATTTTGGAATTGTAATTAGAGGTGAGTCTATATATATGTTTGATGCATAATACATTCATAAGTCATGCATTTATGCATATGAAATCATAAACTTGCTTGAAAACCATTAATGATCCACATTTAGGCAAATTTGCCATATTGACCTAAAATGGAGCCACCGAAATACCTAATTTTGGTACAAACTTAAATGGCTATAAAATATAATCTAAAAGGCTTTTTGACCTGAAACCAAACCCAATCATCTTTTATATATATGTGATTGATGTTTGTATAAAGAAATTGCTATGTATATATTGAATTCAAGGAAAACCAAAAAGTGTATGGAAAATGAAAACGGACCCGTAATTTGGGAGCCAGTTGCGGCAGTGCAAACTGGGCTCCGGCGGGCCAAAATATGAAAATGAACCAAACCCTTTCTTTGGGTTTATTTTTGATATAAATCATTATATAAGTCCTATTTGAGACTCATTTTGATATATTTATGTCATATGTGACATTTGCATATAATATGCTATAACAAGACTACTACGATGGTGTAGTAATAAACCATCGGCTGTGATCATAGATTTATGTTATAGCCCCTGCTAGGGAGGGCAAGAATATTCCCTATGCCATGGTTGATTGGGGGAGATGTGATGAAAGGAAGCTACAGTATGATACATGATATGTTACAGACATCCTGTTATATTATATGCATTATGATCCATGCTATGTTTTCATCATGCTACCATTAGCATTTCTATCTACAGATCATTAATGGATAAATATGACTGTCATGAATATTATTGCATACTCATATATATATTATGACTCACTGAGTATAAAGTTATACTCACCATTTCAGTGGTTCTATATTTTCAGGACCTCAGTGAGAAAGTCATCCATTGGCTACAACATCTCTAGCCTTGGATAAGATATAGGTATCGAGGTCACTCCTGTGTATAGAGTTCCTTGGTATATAATGTATAGAGGTTTGAATTGACTTAAGTTAAATGTTAAAATGATCAACTGGTAAAATGATATGACATGGATATGTGTATAAATTGTACATATATATGATATATGAGTTTGAGATGAAATGTATATGTTATATGATATGGATGAAAATATTGAAGTGTGTTTTGAGTTGCAATTGATAAATGGAGGATATAAGGGGATGTATGTTATATTAGGAGTGCATATTTATATGTTTTGCGAATAGCTTAAGTCAGAGTTATAAAGGAAACTCTATCAGTTTTTCTGCATGAATGATTGACAATATGATGTTTTAAAAAAAAATTATCACCTAAAATGTATCACAAGTTAAGTTATGAATGTAACAGTAAAAGCATGGGTTCTTCGAGGTACTGGTGGCTTAGGCATTACTCGTACCCTAGGACCGTCATAGAATAAAGTTAGGCTGTGACAAATATACATTATCATTTACCCTCAATCCAAATTTAGAAATTCATCCGTCGACCGTACTGCCATTTTTGCGGCAGCGATATCGGTACCGACGATTTTCGAAAAATTTTCTCATTTTTGCTCTAACTGAGTTTTTAAAATTATCATTAGCCATTTCGATAATTTTAATCCACATACTAAGAACTTATTTCATAAAACATGTTATTCATATATATAGGCTATTACACTTAGTAATTAAAATTGGACAATAATCAAACATTTGGACTAATTTGGTTACCTAAGAAAAAGTGAAACTCTGATATGGACGAACTCTAAGACATCTTCCGCCCAAAGTGCAAAGCAAGGTATCGTGTTCTAAACTAAAATCAAACTCATCCTTCTACCCTTCTTTTAATTGGTAAAGCATCAAATAAACAACCAAAACATGATAAAATGGAAGAGGTAAAACCTGACTTTACTTAAAATCAGACCTAATCCCTTTGCAAAAAGATAGAACTGTGGGTTTTGATTCTTATTCAAAGGAATACGCAGGCAAGCTATTTCATAGCTTCAAATCCAAAAACACACAAAAAAAAAAACCTTTCTTTTTTTTTTCCAATAATGTATATTTTATATGGTATTTTGAGGAATGTGTGATTAACATAGAATTCTCATTGAGGACTAGAATTAATATCCCCTATTTTTGGGTTTTGATTGTAATATAATTAAACTCTTTTACTTTATTGTTTATTATTTATGTTAAATTGTAAATTATTATGATTCATTCATGCATCTTATTATTTCCATTCCCATAACTTGTTCATGAAACTTATTTTCATAAATCGATTGTTAAACGGAAAGCCAAAATGAGAGTTACTTAAAACTGAAAACCTAGTCCTTGAGCTCAATCCCGGTTCAAATGTCTAGTGATTTTGTCTTTGGATTAAATTTGGAATCAAAATAAGGCATTCCTTTCTTTTCCCTTGAATATGAAGGTGGCGACTCTACAAATTTTCAAAATAAAAGGTTAAAGAGATGATTTGCAAATGTAAGGTAAAAGTTGCCTTTAATGCGTGAGAAATAACCCCAAAAAAGTATCTCGGTGCTCAGACGAGGCCTTATAATTAGCGATTCCACTGGGGACAAACTTTTTCTAAAAAGTCAAAAGGACTACTAATTGGTTTGAAAGAAAATAAATGCTTTTTTTTTAAGTAACTTTTGTTTTGGCTTTTTATTTAATTATTAATCTTTATGAATCACTTTGTATAACCAGTTACAAATCAAAACCTTTGGATAACTAGTAACATCGACCTGACAACTCTCTTTGAGTACGTGGGGGATAGCAAAAGCATCCATCCCATGATGAATCTTCAATATTTTTGAAGTGTAACGGGCAGTAGTATAGGTGGACCCACGCGAGGCTCTTTGACTCATATGTAGTTAGGTATATCACTACTTTAGTGTGACGGGTACCCTTTTATCCAATCCATCTAGCTTTCATGTAATAAACTTAGATCTTAGGTCATAAGGTCCATATACAATAATGAATGTTGTTAAACTGTCATCATAAAACCTTTTTTTTTTTTATCATACCATGGTCATGCATCCATACCATACTCATGCACCTATTATAGTTGGACCAAGGACTGATGAGTCAAAACCCATGTATATCAAAAGCCTTTTACCGCATGACCCAACTAAGATGACCACACTATATTAGATTAAGAAGCCCATTTAAACCTTCGTTAAACCAGACCTAGCCTATGATTATGATCTTTTAAAGGTACCAATGGCTGATATATCTGAAACTAAAACTAGCTAAAACTAGAACTAAACTTGAGACCATGAACACACTCCTCACTAATCCGCTAAAGAAGCAGGAGTAGAATTTTCAAGCCATGCTCGACTCTGTATTGAGAGCTCAGTAGATCCACTGTAATGAAGCCTTGATCAAGCAGCAAAATATTTTCAATAAAGGTTTAGTTTCTCAACAACCTTATTTTTACAGAGCCCTAAGTGCTCATCACAATCTTGTCTTAAATACAATGGCTCACTTAATCAAGACCTTGGATAGCATGAAGGAATCCATTGATCATATCAAGTTAGATTCAAATAGCCCAAGTATCTCACCCAATGTTGATCTATATAGCACTATCCCACAATCAAGCATAAACACCACTCCTTCATTGTCCTCGAATCTTTTTCAAGACAGGGGAAGGAAATCTCGGGAACATAGAAATACATCATAGGAGGGAGACCGTAAAAGGCACAAGCAGAATAATGCCTCCATTTCCAACACCGTCTCCTCCAATAAACAGAAGAACAAGGAGATAGAAAAGATTCAAAAGAGAACTAAGCTAAGGGCTGAGGCCAAAAAGAAAGGCTCAACTTAGAAGAATGTGAGCCAATTTTATGATGGAGAAGGATTAAGAAGAAAATATGGAATCTACTCTCTTTAAGTAAGATTTCATGATTGAATATGGACTAGAAGAAGACCCTACAAAACTAATCCAAACCACTCTTTCCCCACCACAAAATTGGCACTATAAAAAGATGGCCTACTTTGATAAAGTCGAGCTGGAGTCTGAACCTGAGTCCGAGTCATCCAAGTCTGAACCTAAGTCTGAGTCATCCGAGTCTGAACCTGAACCTGAGTCAGAGTCATCTGAGTCACTATTTTCCTTTTCTAGTTTTGAGTTTGTAAAAGACAGTTTTGGTCTCTCATTTAACTTTAATGTAACCCATGATGATGAGACTTTTTCTTATAATAAAACATTTACTTTTTCCTCTTATATCCATTTGTCAGAATTTTCTTTTCATGTATCCAATCAACATGAGATATCAAAAGAAAAGAAATGAAATGAAATAAAAAAGAAAAATAAAGAATCAATTAATTTTGGCACAAAAGATGATCCAAAACTCACATACATTGCATCTTCATGTCATGATAAATATTCTTTGCCCAAAGAGGTCTTGGAATTCAAAGACTATTTTGTATGGAAACCTGAAGATATGACTGGAGTAGACCCAAGTATCACAGTCCATAAAATTCTAACTAGAGCACAATAAGCATGTCAAACAGAAGTTGAGAAGGCTAAAGGAAGAGTGATCACTAAAGATTAAAGAAGAAGTTGCTAAGCTGCTAAAGATCAAGTTCATCGAGCCGATCACATACCCATCATGGTTAGAAAACATAGTTCTAGTACCCAAGAAGGATGGAAAGGTGAGGATGTGCGTAGGATTTGAACAAACCCTGCCCAAAGGATGACTTTCCTTTACCTCACATTGACTTGTTAGTAGACTGCATGGCAGGATCTAAAGCAGTCTCTTTGACTGACTTGTATGGGGGCTATAATTAGATTTAGGTAAATCCCCTTGATAAAGAAAAGATAGCTTTGTCACAGAATGGGGTGCCTACTGCTATAGGGTCATGCCATTTGGCCTAAAGAAGGTAGGGGGCAACTTATCAGAGGATGGCAACCACCATTTTTCATGACATGATTCACAAAGATGTAGAAGTTTATGTGGATCATATGGTGATAAAGTCTAAAATGGAGGAAAGGCACCTGGAGGCATCAAGAAATTTTTTTCTAAGACTAAGATAGTACAATCTAAAGTTGAATCCTACCAAATCTCTATTTGGTGCATCTTCTGAAGTATTCTTGGGATACATGGTCAGAAAAAAGGAAATAGAGATGGACATAGCCAAGTCAAAGGCAATTTTAGAAATGCTAGCTCCTAAAATAGAGAAGAAGAATAGGGGGTTCCTGGGACGCTTACAGTACATAACTCGGCTTATCGCCCAGTTAGCTGACACATGCGGCCCTGTTTTCAAGCTATTGAAAAAAGAAACTCCAAAGAAGTGGAATAATAATTGTCAATAAGATTGTAAGAAGATTAAAGAATATCTATTGAATCCCCCTGTTCTATAGCCTCTAAGGCAAGGCAAACCTTTGCTCTTATATATATCTGTAACCTAAGAAGCTATAGGTGCTATGCTCACTTAGAATGCAGTTGATTCCCATAAAGAAAATGTAATTTACTACTTGAGTAAGAGCATCCTTGTTCATGAAATCAAATACAATTAGATTGAGAAGTTATGCCTAGCCCTAGTTTGGTTATGTCATAAGTTACAACAGTATTTGGGTTCATATACCACTCATGTTATCACTGATAAGATCCCCTTAAAATTTCTTATGGATAGGCCAATTCTTGATATCAAAATGGCGCGATGGATGGTAGTTCTCGTGGCATTTGATATGAAGTATTTCCTAAGAAAGGCAATTAAAGAAAGCATCATAGCTGACCGATTAGTTACAGCTCCTGTACAAATTAATGACTCTTTTGAACCTAACTTTTTGGATGAAGATATCATGGAAATAGAGCCAGAAGTGTGGAAAATGTATTTTGATGGTGCGTGATAGGTGTAAATTATATATATTAGTTTTACCCAAATTATTTAGAGTTTTAGGTTTTTCTTTTATATTTTAATTAGTATTTATCTATTTATTTTGCACTTATCTTAGATTTATCTTTTTAGGAATATTTGGAAAAATGAGCTAGAAATTACTGTTTTTAATGAAGATATGGGCATGTCTATTAGGAAACATAGGCATGTGTCGAGCTGAAAACTTATAAAAGGAGTTGGGCATTTTTAGGGCCAAAAAACATAGTTTTGGAGGAAAAATAGAGGCGGCTACTGCAGAAAACAAAGGAGACTAGTGAGGGAGCAATCGAGATTAAAAGAGACCCCAAAATTAAGAAGAATCACTCTATAATATTTTCCATTATGGTTTCTTCCTTATTTTCTTTGATTTTTGTTAGATTAAATATGAACTAAATTCCTTTTTAGCTAAAGTTATAGGAAGCTGTCACGACCCACTCTCGGGGCTGCGACGGTTCTAGGGTGTGGGAGATGCCAGAGGCGACTGGCACCCGCAGAATCCATCATCACATCTATATAATCTTTCTATACCATAATACAATACCCATGGAGCCTTTAGTACACATATAAAAGATACAATGTTTAAATTAATTATACTGTCTTAATCAAACTGCAGAAGTTCTTGAAGGAATAAAAGCCAGAAATCTGCCTCTTACTCTATACCTAGAGATAGGAAACAGTGAGAGGATGAGTATATATGATACTCAGTGAATCTAATATGCATTGACAAATAAATAGATAATGGAATATCAATGAACAATAGGCAGATGAAATAAATGAATCAATCTGCTAAAAAACTCTTGATACAGAATCAAGTATAGAATATGACTGAGTCAACTATCACATCAATGGAAAGTATATCACATGGATAAGATAAATATAGAGCCATGAAACGCATAGAATATATGTGAAATACATAATCAAACATATATCAATAAATATAAAATAGATCAGGTCTTATGACTAGGACTAATAACCCTTCCTAGCTAGGGCATAATAACAATATACAATGTTGACAGTATGTACTCACTACTCTGTCGGGGTGGCAGATTTGTCAAATCACATCGGAATCAATAGAAATAAGAAACACATCAATAGATATCATTTCACAATAATGGCATCACCAAGTATCAATAACTCATCATCAATCAATTAAATGAGTAATAGAATCAATAGAATATGAATAAAAATTGATTATACAATGGCCAAAGGTCTAGCAACCAATAATGGGATCAAACATAAGTTGGTCATTTATGGATAAAAAGTTGATGCAATTGGCATGCCATTGTCACTGGCGATGATGGCATTCAAATGATTGGCCTATGGATTTTTGAGCTAGGCATTTTATCGAATACATTGTGTGCAACAATGAAATGAAATTTTGGCAAGGTTTTGGTGCAACATTGACATTGCCCCAAATATCAATAACAACACACATTTTAAGCAATTCCATAGGCATTATATAC
The DNA here is from genome assembly GCA_948193065.1 of Aleurites moluccanus. Lineage (NCBI taxonomy): Eukaryota > Viridiplantae > Streptophyta > Magnoliopsida > Malpighiales > Euphorbiaceae > Aleurites > Aleurites moluccanus. Next base: position 2,469 of record CANXYC010442317.1, on the reverse strand, counting down.
ACATCAATAAACAACATTAAATGGATCAAATTGGCTTAGGAAAAATAAACCAAAATGAAGCAAAATCAAAGGTAATTTTGCCACATTAGGGTTCGGCCACTTTGGCCCTTTTGGAGGTGAATTCCAAACTTCAATTTAACACTTTAGGCATGTTATAGGATGCATAAAAGATTCACCTAACACTCCAAATTAGCTAGCAAAATTGGTTTGCTACCAATTCCTTCAATTTCCTCAAAGTAGGCAAAATGTGCAATTTTCTTCAATTGAATTTTCTATAACAATTCAACCATAAAATATTCATCAATTAACTTATTATATACTCAATTTACACATACTAATCCAATTTCATCAAATTATCTCATACAACTTAGGTTTAGGGTTTGAAAATTGGGCAAAAATGCTATATGCATCAATTGATGCAATTAAACACATTGCTTAATCTAACTAACATCTAATAACCCTAAATCAATCATAAAATCAAACAAAGCAACAATTTACCTCAAATTGATGCTTTGGCCAAATTCTCCAAGTGCTTTGTTCTTGAAAATTTCTTGATTTCCAAGGTTGCAAATGGATGGAGGATGAAGAATATGTAGTTTATTTCAAGTTTCCATGGATTTTCCTTAACAAAATTGAAGAAAAATCAATGAAAAATGGAAATGGAATTTTCGGACAAGAGGAAAATGAAGAACAAAAAAAATTCTTAGTGTGGCTTATATAGTAAGTCACATTTGGCAAATTTCACTTTGGTCCTTAAACTTTCCTTAAATTATGCTTTTGCCACATTTCCTTCTGTAATTTATTCTGATGATTCCGTCGGAATTTAGATTTCAAAGTAAATATTCAAACATCTTATTTTTATTTATACTTTATAATAAAATAGTTTAAGAGCCATTTTGAAACTCAAACAATCCAAATTCCACTATACACCTAAAGTTCTATTTATTTACGGTTTTGCCATCACTTACTATTTTAGTGTTCTTAAACATTTTTCACTTCTTTTTTTTTACTGTATTTACACATTCATATACATAATCATTTACTCTATAGTCAAAATTATAAATTCATCTGTAGACCGAACTGCTATTTTTGCAGCAACGATATCGACACTAACATTTTTCGGAAAAGTATTTAGTTTTCGCTCTAACTGAGTTTCTAAAATTATCTTTAGTCATTTCGATAATTTCAAACCACATACTGAGAACTTTAATCACAAAATGGTATGTTTTTCTAGGGTATTACAGAAGCCTAAATCATATAATATTTTGAAATTAGTTAATTTAATCAAGATAATTTTATTTTCATATGTTTGTGAATTATTGTTTATAATGCTATTAGGAGTTTGATCACCTCTTAATTGAATTGATTCATATGGATGAATTGAGAAAGGATTTCATAAGATTGACTATGGTAATTCATGATGTGAATTGAATGATGTATAGAAATATATATACATAATTCATTTGTTATTTTTATACAAGTTTTCTTAGGACTTAATGCACTTTTATCTCGAGAACTCTATTAGAAGTGGGAAAGTTTATTTTTCCTATGGATTTCATTGTGTTGGATATGGAGGAAGATCGTGAAATGTCATTGCTTCTTGGTAGACCTTTTCTTGCAACAGGTAAGGCTTTGATTGATGTGCACAAAGGTCAACTTATCCTTAGGGTCAATAATGAAGAAGTAATTTTCAATGTGTTCAAAACTATTAAGTATTATAACACAATCGAACATAAATTATTTGCAATTGATTGCATTGATGATGTGATTTTTAAGGAAATGAATGTATGTGTGTTAGATGATCCCATTGATAATTGCATTCTAAATTCTTGTTATGAAGATGTACAAGTCATGGATGAAGAGCACAAAATGACTGTAAATTGCTCCTTAAAACGAGGAGAATAGTCAAGCTATTGACTTAAAAAGAGCGCTTTTGAGAGACAACCTGTAACACCTCAACCTAAACCCTATTGGAACCCTTAAGGGGGGACTTAGGGGGAAATTTTTTTATTTCTTTATAATATGCTTATATGATGTATTTATGCATGAAAATGATAGTTATGCATGTTATATGACTTGATTTTAGGCATAGAAGTGATTTAAAGGCTGTTAGGATAAAATCGGGAAATTTTGAGTTTTTGGTGAACTGGGGGCAAAATGATCATTTTACAACCCCTTCGAGTTTTTATGGATTTAGCACTATATTTGAAGAAAGAAAGGAAAATAAGTGAATGTAAATGGTATTATTAAGTTTATTTGAATAATAGACGAAAAAATAAACCCGGTTGAAAATAGTTCTCGGTAAGCTGCTCAATTGAGGTGCTTTGGTTTGCACTAAGGGCATTTTAGTCTTTTCATTCATAATATGGGATTATAGGATGTGTGCAACCTTATGGTATTTAGTTAGGCTTGATTAAATCCAACCATTGGATCAAATGATGGAAAAATGGACGGTTGGATCAATCGGGT
>CANXYC010442148.1:0-21402 GCA_948193065.1 Aleurites moluccanus | reverse complement strand
GGTGGGAAAAATCCACCCAAATATCAAAGAAATGATTCCATACATTAGGCTTATGTTTAAAATGGTGAAACCTAGCCATCCAACCATCCATCATTCTTACTTTTATACTATTGGTTAATCAAAGTCAACAAAGATGGCTTATACATATATTTGTTACATCGAATCCATAGTAATCATATACTTTGAGCTTATGATAGGAATTGTGAAACCTATTCATCTAACCATCCATTTCTTAATCATTTCATCCAATGGTTAGATTTAATCAAGCCTAAAATGATACTATAGGATTGCATACACCATATAATTCCACATCTCAAAGGAAAAGACCCATTTGCCCTTAGTTCAAACAAAGCACTTCAAGCACCTCAATTGAGCAGCTTGCCGGAAACTATTTTCAATCGGGTTTATTTCTCCAACAAAACATCAAATAAATTAAATATAATCATTTTCATTTCCTAATATTCTTTTCTACATTCAAATATCATGTTAATTTCTATAGAACTCGAAGGGGTGAGAAATGACCATTTTGCCCCCAGTTCACCAAAAACTGAATTTTTCCTGATTTCTTCCTAACAGCTTTTAAAGCACTTTTACATGTGTAAAACTTTCTAAAACATGCATATTCATTCAATTTAAATATAAACATGCATAAATACACGTCATATAAACAAATAAGGAACCCCTTAGGTTTACCCTTTAAAGTTTAAGTTCTAAACCTTTAAGCTAGAGTGTTACAGTTAGATGATTTAAAGCTTGAATTTGATGGGTTTTAGGTTAGATTGCATCAATTGATGCAAATTATGGAAAATGCCTAATTTTTCCTATCCTAAGTAAAGTTGTATGAATGAACTTGATGATTTAGTATTATTTTATGCTATTTGATGTTATAATATATCAATTGGTGGTTAATAGACAACTAATTAGTGGTTAATTTGATGTATAACACAAGTTGTAACCAAGTTACCCTAAGTGGCTCATTTGGAGAAAAGTGGTGGAATTGAATTTTCCAAAGCAATTTGAAAAATTAGGTGAGTCTTATATGCATCAAATAATATGTCTAACATCTTAGATTGATTATTGGAATTCATATGAAAAAAGTGTCACTTTGGCCGAACCACTTTTACTATTCATGTCTTTGTATTTTGCTTATTTTTCTTCATGTTTTCCTTAGCCATTTTCATCCATTTGATGTTGTTTAATCTTGCATCTTTGATACCTATTGCATAGTTGCCAATGTGTTTTATTGTTTATTCAAATGGGCAAACCAAACTTGCACCAAAACCTAACTTATTGGCTTACCATTGTATGCCCACCAAGTGTTTGTGAAAATGCCTAGTTGTTTTGTCTTTGGCCTATTGCTTTGTATTCCATAGGCCTACCGTTTGAATTCCATTGTCGCCAGTGACATTGGCATGCCAATTGGCCTACTGTTTTCCTTTGCCGAGCCAATTTTTGTTCCATGTCTTTGTTGATTACCAAACCAATTGCCATTGATTATATATCATCTATAGCAATACCATTAATCTTATTGATAATTGATTGATTGATATTGAGCTTATTGATATGGAGGATACCATTATTGCATAATGGTGTCCATTGATATGTTGTTTCCTTATATTGATCTTAATGTGGCTTGACAGAGCTACCTCTTCAACAGGGTAGTGGGAAAATACTATCAGCAATGTGCACATTGTATTATTGGTGCCTTAGCTAGGAGGGGTTATGGTCTTGGCCATAAGACCTTATCAATCTTATGCTCATTGATACTGATATGGTACTAGAGACTGTATTTTCGCATATAGTCCATACTTATCCTACTGGAGATTGTATGATTTCATACAGTCCATCCCTTTATCTATCTTTCCATATGACATCGAGCCTATGCTATGTTCTTTGACTATTTAGTAACCTGTTATTGATTATGTATATTTTTATCTTGACCTATTGGCATCATTGTTCCATTGTTACTTATTAATTATTAAATTATGCATATAGATTCACTGAGTATCTTATATACTCACCTTTCCTTTGTTTAACCATTTCAAGGGAGGAGTAGATTGCAGAATCACGTCGTCTGTTATCTGAGGATTTCTGCTTGCTGTCACTGATGTATATTTTTTGAATTCTGTATTTTGATGTTCATAATCTAGCTGCTCTATGGGGTATGTATGGGTTAGCTAGGAAATGAACATGTATATATGTATGTGATGATTTTATGAGATATATGATGAGTATATGGTATGATATAATGACTATTACAGCAAATTGCACTAAATTACAGAATGACTTGCAGAATAACATAATAGATGGTAACTAAGTAAAATGAATAATTAATTTATAGTTATAGATTATGCATATGATACTAGGTTCTACAGGTGCCAGTCGCCATTGGCATCTCCCGCATCCTAGGGCCATCGCGATCTGAAAATGGGTCGTGACAGAGGTGGTATCAGAGCTCTAGGTTACAGATAATGGATTTTAGGTTACAGATGAATAGTACTCAAATTACAGAGGAATAGTGACTAAGTACATAATGGGGGTAGAATTAAGTATACCATGGAGCATAGGATTTCCTTTGATGTCTTTTGCTGCTATCGTCTGTTATATGTTATTATTTTGCATTTCTGTCATTTTCTGAGTATGTTTTCATTTTTCTCGACAGATTATAGGGATGTCTAACGATAGGGATAAAGATACCCATAAGGTAGAGCTAGCCTCCAATGAATCCTTGGTGAGGGAGATTGCAGTTACAGAGGGTCTGTCCAGATCTCGACGGACATCAGAGGATACAGAGAGGGGCGATGACCCCTGGAGAGTGGAGATGATGAGGGGAATGATGGAGTTACGTAGAGAGATGGTTGATTTGAGACGGGAGCGTCAGAATATACTACCACCACCAGCTCCAGTAGTAGTACCTCCACCTGTAGCACCAGAGGCAGTTCTAGTGGCACCAGCTCCTATGCAGCCAGTAGGGGTTCCTGGAGAGCCTGCTGTACAATGAGGCCGTAAAGTGATAGAGTAGGGTGGTGTATCGATGTTTAGCTTTCTGAAGCTAAACTTACTTGAGTTCAGGGGAGACAGAGTCAATGACCCTGTGGATTTCTTAGAGAAGGTAGTGAGGAGACTACCATGTTCTGAGTTGAGAACAGTTGAGCTTGTTGGGCTATTACTGAAGGGTAAGGCATGGACCTGGTTTTCTAGGAAGATGGAGCCCAGGTTATGTAGTGAGCACCCACCTACCTGGATTAAGTTTCGACAGGGGCTTATTGATGAGTTTATTACTGAGGGGGTGAAGACCCATAATCTGCTACGGTTTGAGCAGTTAGAGCAGGGAAACATATCTGTTGAGGAGTACACAGAGGAGTTTATTAGGTTGAGTAGGTATGCTACTCATATTGTTCCTATAGAGGCTGATCTGATTAGTAGGTTTCAGAGGGGTCTTCATGCTATACTAAATAATTCTTTATTGTCTACAGAGTTTACTTCTTTGATGACAGTGATTGATAAGGCCACTCAGATGGAAGAGAAGTATAAGATAGAGAGGGCTAAGAGGGGCCAGAAGAGGAAAGGAGGTCTGAGACCTCATGTTAAGAGGGGGAGAGCAGCTCCCATCTTAGGCAAATAGAGCTAGTGTCACGGTTTGATTAGATATCTACAACTAGTAGACAGAGGAGGAGGATTCAGACTAGGGGACCGTCAGTGTTTCAGTCAGCACTAGCCTATTCTCAGGATTCTTCGAGACCAGCTGAACAGATACCCAATATTCCTAGTTGTGGGTTTTATGGTCGGAGACATGGAGGGGAGTGCTGGAGACAAACTGATGCTTGTTTGAGGTGTGGCCAGCAGGGCCACTATGCTAACAGATGTCCATTGAGGGCTGATCAGCAACCATCTCTTTTGGTCTCTCAGCTGACAGCACAGATGAGTCAAAATGTGGGTAGAGAGGCTTCAGGCAGAGGCAGAAGTAGGGGAGGACAGACTCCTAGTGGTATTCAAGCTCCAGCTGGTAGGGGTCAGGGCAGAGTGCTTACAGTCAACACCCAGGAGGCCCAAAGATCAAACAATATAATCACAGATACTATTCTGATTCAGAATGAGATTGCAGATGCTTTATTTGATTCTGGTGCTACTCACTCCTTTGTGTCACCACATTTTGCACCTAAATTGAATAAGGAAAGGAAATTGTTAGATGTGCCATTGATGATTGCTACTCCTATGGGTGATAGTGTTGATGTAGATTATTACTATCCTTACTGTGTAATTGAGATTGATGATAACATCTTAAGTACTGATTTGATTGAGTTGCTTGTGTTAGAGAAGTTATTCTAGGTATGGATTGGCTTACAAGGCACCAAGCAGTTATTGATTATTATCGGAAGAGGGTTAGATTTCAGCCTGAGGGGTAGCTAGAGTTTGAGTTTCAGGGTGATATTCAGGAGTTTCGGGTTAATTTGGTTTCTGCTATCTAGGCTAGGAGGATGATTGGAAAAGGCTGTTCAGCCTATTTAGCACATGTGATAGATGTACAGAGATCTTTTGTATAGCTTGATCAGATATCGGTAGTTTGAGAGTTTCCTAATGTGTTTCCTGAGGAGTTTCTAGGATTACCCCCTGATAGGGAGATTAAGTTTGAGATTGAGGTGCATGCAGGCACTGACCCTATATCTATTCCTCCATACAGAATGGCTCCAGCTGAACTGAAGGAATTGAAGGTGCAGTTACAGGAGCTATTGGATAGAGGGTTCATCAGACCGAGTAGTTCTCCTTAGGGTGTACCGGTACTATTTGTAAAGAATAAAGATGACTCTTTGAGGATGTGTATAGACTATATGAAGCTGAATAAGGTGACAGTGAAGAACAAGTATCCATTGTCTCGAATAGATGACTTGTTTGATCAGCTGCAGGGTGCCAATCATTTTTTAAAGATTGATCTGAGGTCTGGGTATCACCAGTTGAAGATTAAGAATAGTGATATACCTAAGACTGCTTTTAGGACTCGATATGGACATTATGAGTTTTTGGTATTGCCATTCGGGTTGACCAATTCATCAGCTGCTTTTATGGATTTGATGAACAAGGTGTTTAGGTCATATTTGGATAAGATTGTCATTGTATTCATTGATGACATACTTATCTATTCTAGGAGTGAGGAGGAGCATATGGAGCATTTGAGGATTGTTTTATAGACACTTCGGGAGCATCCGTTGTATGCTAAGTTATCTAAATGCCAGTTTTAGTTAACCAAAGTGTGTTTCCTTGGGCATGTGATATGCAAGGATGGTATCAAGGTAGATCCTCAAACGATAGAAGCAATTGCTAATTGGCCTCAGCCTACCAGTGTTTCAGAGGTTCGTAGTTTTCTGGGTATGGCAGGGTATTACAGGAGGTTTGTGAAGGATTTCTCCAGGATTGCAGCTCCGATGACTAGATTGATGAGGAAACATGAGCGTTATTTATGGACTGATGAGTGTGATTGCAGCTTTCAGACTTTGAAGTATTGCCTCACCAGTGCTTCAGTGTTGGCATTGCCAATAGAGGGGGAGAAATTCATGGTTTATTATGATGCTTCTCGGATTGGATTGGGGTCTGTACTGATGCAGATTAGTAAGGTAATTGCTTATGCTTCTCGTTAGTTAAAAAAGCATGAAGCAAGTTATCCGACACATGATTTGGAGATGACAGCTATTATATTTGCATTGAAGATTTAGAGACACTATTGTATGGATCGAAATGTGAGATATATACTGATCATAAGAGTTTATAGTATATATTTTAGCAAAAGGATCTGAATCTTTAGCAGGGCAGATGGGTGGAGCTACTTAAAGATTATGACTGTGAGATTCTTTATCACCCGGGTAAGGCCAATGTAGTGGCTGATGCACTGAGTAGGAAATCCATGGGCAGTCTAGCTCATATTGTGATTGGCAGGAGACCTTTGATCCGAGAGATGAGGGAGTTGGCAGATTTGGGAGTGGAGTTGGATTTGAGATCCTAGGATTAGAATCAGGATCTGATAGCCCAATTTCGGGTGAAGTCACTATTGCTTGATGATATTAAAGTTGCTTAGGATAGGGATTCTTATCTATTGAAGCTTAAGGGAGAGGTACAGAATGGGAAAATGATAGAGTTTACAGAAGAGGATGGGGTACTAAAGTGTGGGAAGCGTATATGTATACCTAATTTTGATGGGCTACGGGACCGAATTATGAGAGAGACTCACTATTCAGCATACAATGTACATCTAGGGATCACCAAGATGTACCATGATCTGAGAGATGTATATTGGTGGCTCGGTATGAAGAGAGATGTGGCTCAGTATCTGTCTAAATGCTTAGCTTGTCAGCAGGTTAAGTTTGAGCATTAGAAGCCATCTGGGTTGGTTCAGGAGATAGAGTTGCCAAAGTGGAAATGGGAGTAGGTTACTATGGATTTTGTAGTGGGTCTACCGAGGACTACTAGGGGTTATGACTCCATATGGGTGATTATAGATCGTCTAATGAAGTCTGCTCATTTTCTGGAGGTTAAGACCAGCTACACGGTAGCTCAGTATGCACAGTTGTATGTGGATAAGATTGTGTGACTTCATAGAGTTCCTTTGATGGTCATTTCATTCATAGATACACAGTTCACTTCATGGCTTTGGCAGAAGTTTTAGGAGGCTATGGGGACCCAGTTACGGTTTAGTACTACTTTCCATCCACAGACTGATGGGCAGTCGGAGAGGACAATCTAGACTTTGGAGGATATGCTTAGATTGTGTGTTCTGGATTTCAAATGTTAGCTAGGATTATTATCTTCCATTGATTGAGTTCTCCTATAACAATAGCTATCACTCTTCTATTGGTATGGCTCTATTTGAAGCACTATATGGTAGAAAATGTAGATCTCTAGTGTGTTGAGTGGAGCCAGAAGAGAAGTAATTTGAGGGGGAATTGATCAAGGAGACTATGGAAAAGGTGCCTATGATCAGAGAGCGGATGAGGACTACCTTCAGTAGGTAGAAGAGTTATGCTGATCCGAAGAGGAAGGATGTACATTTTGTAGTTGGTGATCATGTCTTCCTTAAGGTCTCACCGATGAGAGGTATTCTGAGATTTGGGAAGAAGGGAAAGTTGTCACCAAGGTTTATAGGCCCGTTTGAGATTCTTGAGAAGATAGGTAATGTGACCTATAGATTGGCTCTTCCACCTAGCATGAGCCACGTACATCCAGTTTTCCATATCTCGATGTTGCGGAAGTATATGTCTGATCCATCACACATATTAGAGGTTTAGGATGTGGGTCTTAATGAGGACTTATCGTACGAGGAGCTTTTAATGGAGATTATTGATCGACAGGTCAGACAGCTATGGAATAAAGAGATCCAGATTGTAAAAGTGCTTTGGAGGAATCAGTCCATGGAGGAGTGCACTTGGGAGAGTGAGCAGGAGATGAAGAGCAGATATTCATTCCTGTTCCAGCAGTGAGGTATATATCTATTTAAATTTGAGGATAAATTTATTTGTAGGGGGTAGAATGTAATACCCTAGAAATTTCTAACCCATATGCATGATTTAGTTCTCAGTATATGGTACATAAGTCTTGAAATGATGGAAAATAATTTTAAAGATACAGTTAGAAAGCAAACTAGTTACTTTTCCGGAAAGTGGCGGTGTCGGGAACACTGCAGAGAAATTAGCAATCCGATCAACAGAAGAATTTCTAAATTTAACCAGGGGGTAAAAGATCACCTTAATGCATGTGTAATTTTTGTAAAAATAAACAAGTGAAAATCATTTAGGAACACTGAAAAAGTAACCAATGGCAAAATCATAAATAAAAGAATTTTTAAAGTGAATAGTGAAAATTGGTCCGTCGGAGTTACAAAATGACTCTAAAACTAATTTTATAAATAAGTATAAATTAAAATAAGTTTATTGACTCCCCACTTTGAAATTCGAATCCTGAAAGAGTTGACAAGATAAATTACAGAATAATTTGGGGTCGAAGTGTAACTTATGAAAATTTAAGGCCCAAGTTGTAAATTGTCATTTGATTTTTGTATATATTTTAACACTTAGAAAATTTTTACAACTTCTTCTTCTTCTTCTTCGTTAGGCCGAACCTCTATTCTCAATTATTCACTAATTTTTCTTCAATTTTCTTAAGAGAAATTGATGGAAAACTAACAAAACAACCTTGTTCTTCCATCCTTCATCTTTAGATTGCTTGGAAAGTTAAAGGAATTCAAGGAAGAACTCCTTCAAGAATCTGGCCATTTCTTCATCTTGAGGTAAGGAAGTTGTTTGTTCAATTTAATAGTTTAGTTAGATGATTTTAAGCTTGAATTTGATGGGTTTTAGGTTAGATTGCATCAATTAATGCAAATTGTGGAAAATGCCTAATTTTCCCTAACCTAAGTGAAGTTGTATGAATGAACTTGATGATTTAGTGTTATTTTATGCTATTTGATGTTAGAATATATCAATTGGTGGTCAATAGACAACTAATTAATTATTAATTTGATGTAGAACACAAGTTGTAACCGAGTTGTCCTAATTGGCTCATTTAGGGAAAAGTGGTGGAATTGAATTTTCCAAAGCAATTTTAAGCGTAGGTGAGTTTTATATGCATCAAATAACATGCCTAACATCTTAGATTGATTATTGGAATTCATATGAAAAAAGTGTCACTTTGGTCGAACCATTTTTACTATTCATGCCTTTGTATTTTGCTTATTTTTCTTCATGTTTTCCTTAGCCATTTTCATCCATTTGATGTTGTTTAATCTTGCTTCTTTGATACCTATTGTATAGTTGCCAATGTGTTTTGTTGTTGATTCAAATGGGCAAACCAAACTTGCACCAAAACCTAACTTATTGGCTTGCCATTGTATGCCCACCAAGTGTTTGTGAAAATGCCTAGTTCTTTTGTCTTTGGCCTATTGCGTTGTATTCCATTGGCCTACCATTTGAATGTCGTTGTCGCCAGCGATATTGGCATGCCAATTGGCCTACCATTTTCCTTTGTCGAGCTAACTTTTATTCCATATCTTTGTTGATTACCAAACCAATTGCCATTGATTATATATCATCTATAGCAATGCCATTGATGTTATTGATAATTGATTGATTGATATTGAGTTTATTGATATGGAGGATACCATTATTGCATAATGGTATCCACTGATATGTTGCTTCCTTATATTGATTTTAATATGGCTTGACAGAGCTACCTCTTCGACAGGGTAGTGGGAAAATACTGTTGGCGATGTGCACATAGTATTATTGGTGCCTTTGCTAGGAGGGGTTATGGTCCTGGCCATAAGACCTTATCAATCTTATGCTCATTGATACTGATATGCTACTGGAGACTGTATGTTCGCATATAGTCCATACTTATCCTACTGGAGATTGTATGATTTCATACAGTCCATCCCTTTATCTGTCTTTCCATATGACATCGAGCCTATGCTATGTTCTTTGGCTATTTTGTAACCTGTTACTGATTTTGTATATTTTTATCTTGACCTATTGGCACCATTGTTCCATTGTTACTTATTAATTATTTAATGATGCATATAGATTCACTGAGTATCTTATATACTCACCTTTCCTCTGTTTAACCATTTCAGGGGAGGAGTAGATTGCAGAATCACATCGTCTGTTATCTGAGGATTTCTGCTTGCTGTCACTGATGTATATTTTCTGAATTATGTATTTTGATGTTCAGAATCTAGCTGCTCTATAGGGTATGTATGGGTTAGCTAGGAAATGAACATGTATATATGTATGTGATGATTTTATGAGATATATGATTAGTATATGGTATGATATAATGACTGTTACAGCCAATTGCACTAAATTACAAAATAACTTGCATAATAACATAATGGATTGTAACTAAGTAAAATGAATAATTAATTGATGGTTATAGATTATGCATGTGATACTCGGTTTTACGGGTGCCGATTGCCATTGGCATCTCCCGCATCCTAGGACCGTCGCGATCCGGAAATGGGTCATGACAATAAAAGGGACACTTAGCCATTTTTGCTTCATCTTTTTATTTTCAGACAATTTTACAAGGATGTCTGACAATGGAGATGGAGGTATTAAAGAGATAGAGGTAGCCTTTAATGAGTCCCTTGTTGGGGAGATTTATGTTTCTGAGGGACCATCTAGATCCCTTCGGTCTACAGGGGGATACTGAGAGGACTGATGATCCCTGGAGATATGAGATGATGAGGGGGATGATGGATCTACATAGGGAGCTAGTAGAGTTGAGGCGGGATTGACAAACTGTACCGCCACCTCTAGTACTAGTAGCAGTGCCACCCCCTGTTGCACTTGCTGCAGTACCAGTTGCTCCAGCACCTGTACAACCAGTTATGGTTCCCGAGGAGACTGTTGTACAGGGAGGCCGTAGAGGTATTGATGAGGGTGGAATAACTATATTTATCTTTTTGAAGCTAAACTTGCCTGAGTTTAGAGGCAACAGAGGCAGTGATCTCATGGATTTTCTAGAGGAGATTGAGAAGGTAGTTAGGAGACTACCTTGTTCTGATATTCGAGTAGTTGAGCTCGTGGGATTGTTATTGAAAGGGAAGGCATGGGCTTGGTTTTCGAGGAGGATGGAGCCCAGACTATATGGTGGGCATCCACCCTCATGAGCTGAGTTTTGTCAGGGGTTGATTGATGAGTTTATTACAGAGGGAGTGAAGACCCAGAACTTGATTCAGTTTGAACAGTTAAAGCAGGGGGGACAAGACTGTAGATGCAAAGGAGTTTATTAGACTGAGTAGATATGCTACTCACATTGTTCCTACGGAGGCTGATCTGATCAGCAGGTTCAAGAGAGGATTACATGCCTCGTTTCACAATGCCTTAATTGCTATATAGTTTACATCTTTGATGACAGTTATTGATAAAGCTACTCATATGGAAGAGAAGTTTAGGTCAGAGAGAGAGAAGAGGGATCGTAAGAGAAAGGAGGGACCAGGATCCCAAAGTAGGCTCGGGGGAGGGGAGAGCAGCTCCCAGCCTAGATTGATTGAGCTAGTGCCTCTATTTGATAAGAGACCTCCATTTGGTAGTTAGAGGAGGAGGATTCAGAGTGGGGGATCACCAGTGGTGCAGTCTGTACCTGCATATTCACAGGGTTCTTCCATACCTATTACTCAGATGCCTAGTATACCCATTTGTGATTTTTGTGACAGAAGACATGGAAAGGAGTGTCATAGACAGTTAGACGTTTGCCTGAAATATGGGCAACATGGTCATTTCATTAACAGATGTCCCTTATGGGACAATCAGCAGCCATCTGCTACAGAGTCTCAGCCTACAGTACAAATGATTCAGAATGTGGCTAAAGAGGCTCCTAGTAGGGGTAGAGGCAGAGGTCAGGCATCTAGTAGTGGTCAGGCCCCAGCAGGTAGAGGCCAGGGAAGAGTTTTTGCTGTTAACACCCAGGAGACACAAAGATATGATAATATAGATATAGGTATGATTTTTAATACAGAATGATATAACAAATGCATTGTTTGACTCTAGTGTCATACATTCTTTTGTTTGCATCACAGTTAAATAGAGAAAGATAATTATTGAATGTGTCCTTAGAAATAACTATACCTATGAGAGAAAGTATAAAAGTGAATTATGATTGTTATCCGAGATGTGTTGCTGAATTGATAATAATACTTTTATGTGCTAATGTGATCGAGTTGCTTGTGTTGCAACTTAATATGATACCTGATATGAATTGATTAACTGCACTGTGAGCAGTTATTGATTGTTATGAGAAGAAAGTCAAATTCTAGTTGTCATAGTTAGAGTTCCAGAGTGATAACTATGAATCTAGAATTAGTTTCAATTCTGTTATTCAGGCTAGAAAGTTAATAAAGAAGGAATAGTACAGCGTATCTGGTATACGTAGTAAATATATAAAAGACTTTAATTTGGAATTGTTCGGATACCTGTGGTCCGAGAGTTCTTTGATGTCTTTTCTTGAGGAGATGTCAGGGTTATCCTGATAGAGAGATAGAGTTTGAAATTGAAGTATATGTAGGCACCTATTGAATATGCTAGTTTAGATAATTGATTTGGGTATGGAGTTTATTTTGGATCCCAGGATCGAAACCAAGTTCTGATAGCCCAATTCTGGGTTAAGCTACTATTAATTAATAATGTTTAAGTAACACAAAGTTTAGGATCCATGTCTTAAGAAGTTAAGGAAAGATATTCAAAACATAAAGATTCCATGTTATTTGGTATTCCATATCTGAATGCTATGGAATTATGTACCAGAATTGTTCTAAGTATTGAAGTGCAAATTATTGATGTTAATGAAGAAATGTCGTAAGAGTAGAGCCAATAGAAAGTGTAAATCATCAAGTATAATAATTTCAGAAAAAAGAAATTTCAATGGAAAGAATATTATGAAGGAATCAGTATATGGAAAAGTGTACATGGGAGAATGAATAAAAACATGAAAGTCAAGTATCTATTATTGTCCTAATATAGAGATACATGTGTATTTGAAATTCGAGGATGAATTTTTTTTTTTTAAGGAAGGTAGAATGTAATACCCTAAAAATATGCATAACAAGTTTTTGTGAAATAAATTCTCAGTATGTGGATTAAAATTATCGAAATGGCATTCTCAATATGTGGATTAAAATTATCAAAATGGCTAAGGATAATTTTTAAAACTCAGTTAGAGCGAAAATGAGAAAATTTTTCGGAAATCGTCGGTACCGATATCTCTGCCATAAAATAGCAGTATGGTCAACGGATGAATTTCTAAATTTGGATTGAGGGTAAATTATAATGCATAATCATGTGTGAATACAATAAAAAATAAAGATGAGAAAAATATTTAAGAACACTAATAAAGTAAGCGATGGCAAAATCGTAAATAAA
This sequence comes from Aleurites moluccanus, assembly GCA_948193065.1. Lineage (NCBI taxonomy): Eukaryota > Viridiplantae > Streptophyta > Magnoliopsida > Malpighiales > Euphorbiaceae > Aleurites > Aleurites moluccanus. The sequence continues at coordinate 8,503 of CANXYC010442148.1, read as the reverse complement.
GGGTACTTTCGGTGAATAGTGAAAACGACTCTGAAACTATTTTTATTAATTAGTATTAGTAAAAATATGATGTTTGAATATTCACTTTGAATTCTAATTCCCGACAGAGTTATAGGAATAATTTACCAAGTAAAAAAGGACCAAAAGTAAATTTTAGAAAATTGGAAGATCAAAAGGGTAATTTGCCAATTTTTGTCTTATTATATAAGCAAAAACTTAGCCAAATTTTTTGCCATTTGAGTTCTTTCACTGTGAGCAATTTTCTTTCTTCTCAATTGATTTTCTTTGATGATTTGTGAAGGAAAAGTGTTACAAATCATAAACTAAATCCATACAAACACTTATCTACCAAAATCAACCATAAAAATTCAAGAAAAATTCAAGACAAAGCTAAGGAAGTTTCAACCACTTTAAAGGTTTTGGAGTAAGTTGATTATTTATTTGATTTTATGGTTTAATTAGGTTAAATGGTTGATAATAGGATTGGGTAAATGGTTTAATTACTTCAATTGATGCATTAAACAATTTTCCCCAATTTTCTAACCCTAAATTAAAGTTGTGAGTTTGGATTTTGTGTAAATGGATTAGGATGTGTAAATTGGCTTTAGAATAAGTTAATTGGATACTAATCAATGTTTAATTGATGTTCACTTCATTGTAGAAAATTCGTTCGAAGAAAATCACCGATTTTGGCCTAAGTTGAGGATTTGAGGAATTTAGTAGCAAATCGAGTTTGCTAGGTGATTTGGAGTGATACGTGAATCTTCTATGCATCCTTTGTCTTGCCCTAATTGATAAAATGAAATTTGGAATCAAATTGTGGAAATTGAGTTATGGTCGAACCTTAGTTTGTGCCATTTGCCTAGTTTTGTTCATGCTTTCGACTTGATTTTCCATTGCCTATTTGATTCATTTGATGAATATTGTTGAGTTATCTTTGTTGCCTATGGAATTGCTTCCATGTGTGTGTTTGTTGATAATTGGGGTAAATGTCAATTTTGCACTGAAATCATGCCAAAAAATCTATAGACCAACCATTTGAATGCCACCATCGCCAGCGACAATGGCATGCCAATTGCGTCAACTTTTTGGCCACAAATGACCAAATTATGTTTGTTCCCATTTTTGGTCGTTAGACCTTTGGTCATCATTTAATCAATAATTATTGATGTCTTATTGACTTTATGCTTATTAAATTAATTCTGATGAGTTATTGATATTGTCGATGCCATTGTTTTGAAATGGCATCTATTGATGTGATTATTGCTTCTATTGACTCCGAGGTGATTTGACAGAGTTGTCGTTCATGCTGTCGGCCTTGTGCATATTGTATTGATTGATACTTTGTACTAGGAAGAGATGTCCTAGTCATAAGACTCGTACAGTCTTATGTGTATATATATATATATATATATATATATAGTGATTTGTGTTTGGCTCATTTCTATGCATTTCATGGATCTATATCTATCATTTTCATCTTGTCCATGTGATATGTGCTTCATTGTTATGATTGTTTACTTACAGTCATATTTTGTACTTGATTTTGTATTACAAATATTCTGGGACAGTTTGATCCATTACTTCATCTGCTTACTACTTATTGATATTCTATTATCTGTTATTTGTCGATGCATATTAGATTCACTGAGTATCATATATACTTACCCTCTCACTGTTTACCCTCTGCAGGTGCAGAGTAGGAGGCAGATTTCCACCACATTTGACTCTCTGTGGATTCTGCAGATCTTGTGTCAGTGTAATATTATGAACACTGTATTATTTTGTATGTTCATATCCTAACTGCTCCATGGGTTTTGTACGATATAGTTAGTGTATGAACATGTATGTATGGGAATATTGGATATTATTAATGATATGATTGTGGTATTTTCAAAGAATTACAGAATGAATATCAGAGTGATAATATGAATAGTGATTATGTGAGTGAATGGTTATATTATGTACTACTATTATTGATTGATGATGGGTTTCCGCTGCAATATTGGTTATAGTTGTATTTTCTGCTACGATATTGTGAGTGATTACATAGTATGAAATTGATGGGTTCTACGGGTGCCGGTCGCCTCGGCATCTCCCGCACCCTAGGACCGTCGCGATCCGGCAACGGGTCGTGACATCTATACTAAGTAGGAAAATAAAAAGAGGTGGTGGTCTTTCAGGACTAATGTGGCGTAAATGAAAAGTCCTATAATTGCGCACTTTTTAAGTACTTTTATTAGGTTAAGTTGTCACCCTGTTCTCTATATTGAGAAAAGCTCACCTAACAAGTTTCTTTGAGACTATATTCTCGATTATGAATGATTATCATAAAAGAATATATTATTGCTATGGGGTAACTAGTTATACAGCTCTAAGGCATACTATGCAGCTAGTACCTTTATAGTGAAGGTAAATAATAATTTGACAATCTATTGAATATGATCATCCATACAATTATCACACACCTAAAAAAATATTGATAAAAAATAGATTGTTATGTTCTCTTTCAGATAATTGCTCAATTTGTAATTTTAAGCTCATAATTTGAATAACTCATTTTTATCTATGATAATTAACTTATCAAATAATCATGCAAGCTGATGTTAGGCAATTCCACAAGTGCACAGGCAAATCAAGTAATATAGAGTGAGTAGATTAAAGTGCACATGCAAATCAAGTAACATAGAGTGAGTAGATTATAGTTCCTGCAGGGGTCTACTTGACTGCTACTTGGAATTTAACTAATCTTGGATTAATTGGACAATGAAATAGTTGTTTGAAAAAAATAAAGATGAAAATAAAAATAGATTTAATATAAAACTATGATGCAGGAAGGGTGTTCAATTTCTTATCATCAATAATATGGCTTTACAATGATTCATCTTCATTTATGTTCCCAAATAAAGATGAAAATAAAAATAGATTTAATCTAAAACTAAGATGCAGGAAGGGTGTTCAATTTCTTATCATCAATAATATGGCTTAACAATGGTTAATCTTCATTTATTCTCCCACACTGGGAAAAGATTGCTTATTATGCCTATTTGTAGGATATTCTTCCCTAGTCCTCTTAGTAAATAGGACTGCTCAAGTCAAGTCCATTACAACAACTAAAAGTCTCCTTATATGGCTTCAAGAGAAAAGGTTTATAATAATAGATGGGCCTAAACTATATGATAAAGGATTAATTTAACAAATACAAAAGCAAACTAACAATTTATTAAAGGTCCATCCAACCTTATTTCACTCACATATAATAAATGTGCAACACAATTATATCCAATGATTTATGGGCTTAGTCTATTAACCAATAGGGAGAACATGGCTCTATAAAAAAGGCTTCTGATCCATAACACATGTTCAATTGTATTCATATCTCCTTTTTTTAAAAAAAAAAGCCCAAGAAAAATATTTTAGGAAAATAAACAATATACACATAAGAAAATGGGTCATGCATGCATCACATTCATTTAAAATCCTAGGAAAAATTTCTAAGGCAACAATATGGGTTAAAGAAAGCTTAAGGCTAAAGGCTCCCACAAACAAGTAATTGACCAAGGTTCAAAACTCTTTATACTCTAAAGTACGTGTTTGTGCATAGTGAGAACTAATTAAAGGATCCATAGGTCGAATGAAGTTAAGGATCCCCTTCACTAGTATAATTGAGGGGTGCTTTGTGTGAAGCTTTAATGCAATACAAAGAATTAATTAAAAATAATTTAGATTAAATGAAAACAAAAGATGGAATTGACTATTATTTTCTCTAGTGGAGTTGCCACTTTGGGTTTATTTAAGAGCTTAATCTAAGTATCTTGCAATATGTCCAAGCAATAAACTAGCTTAGGGGAAAACCAAATGAGCCAAAGACCCAAAGGGAGAATAAAGTAAACAATATTATTGTAGTATGCCCTAGAACAATACTATTATTGTATATATTTATAACCTTACCACAAATTATGACATTAAAATAATGTTGTTATTTACAATGTTGTGTTATGTGTTTTATACTTTCATTTATTTAGAATATTAATCCTTAAAATACTTGTTAGATGAAGTGTTTCTCAATTTAGAGAATTATGTGATAGTTTAATCTAGTATAAATTCTTAAAATATATTTGTGATCATAGGACTCCTTGCTTGGGCTACATTAGTTCGAAAAGACAATCACCTCTATTTGTCTTCATAGTTAGTCAGTAACTAATGGAGTAGAAGTAATGAGTCAAACTGCAAATGTGTGGATAATAGAACAAACAAGTTGACATTTAATTATTATTGATTAAGCTATTAAACAGTGACGTTGGATGAGGTTGACATTGCTACGACCAGTTGCAGCGGGCCATGACGGTCCTAGGATGCAAGAGATGCCGAGGCGACTGGCACCCGTAGAACCCATCAATCACTACAACAATGTAAATATCAATTAATCATCAATAAACATCCAATTGACTTATTCTATACTCAATTTACATATCGTAACTCATATACAAAAAATCCAATTACACAACTTTACTTTAGGGATGCCGAGGCGACTGGCACCCGTAGAACCCATCAATCACTACAACAATGCAAATATCAATTAATCACCAATAAACATCCAATTGACTTATTCTATACTCAATTTATACATCCTAACTCATATACACAAAATTCAATTACACAACTTTACTTTAGGGTTTGAAAATTAGGGAAAATTGCTTAATGCATCAATTGATGCAATTAAACCATTTATCCAATCCTACCAACATCTAATTAACCTAATTAAACCATAAAAACAAACAAATGAATAATTTACCTAAAATCTTCAAAATGGCCGAAATTCCAATATTGGTGTTCTTGAATTTTTCTTAATTTTCTATGGTTTAATTTAGTGGGTAATGGTTTGTATGGTGTTTGTTTCAAGTTTTCAATAATTTCTCTTCATAAAATCAAAGAAAAATCAATTGGAAATTTGAAATGGAAGTAACGGATGAAGAAGAGAAAAATGGGCAAAAAAAATTCTAAGTCTTGCTTATATAGTAAGACAAAAATAGCAAATTTCACTTTTGGTCCTCCAACTTTCCTTAATTTGCTTTTGATATATTTTCGCTCGGTTATTTATTCTGACAATTTCGTCTGGAATTGAAATTCAAAGTAAATGTTCAAACATCTTATTTTTATTAATACTTATTAATAAAAATAGTTTCAGAGCCGTTCTGAAACTCAAACTGTCGAAATTTCACTATTCCCCTAAAGTTCCATTTATTTACGGTTTTACCATTGCTTATTTTATCAGTGTTCTTAAATATTTTTCTCATATTTCTTTTTACTGCATTCACTCATGCATATACATAATTATTTACCCTCTTGCCAAAATTAGAAATTCATCCGTCAACCGTATTGCTATTTTTTGCGGCAGTGATATCGGTACTGACAATTTCCGAAAAAGTTTCTCGTTTTCACTCTAACTAAGTTTTTAAAATTATCATTAGTCATTTCGATAATTTTAAACCATATACTGAGAGCTTTATTCACAAACACTTGTTATGCTTTTATAGGGTATTACATTCTACCCTCCTTCAAAAAAATTTGTCCTCAAATTTAAATACACATATAAAAAGATACAGTGTTTAAATTAATTACACTGTCTTTATCAAACTGTAGAATTCCTTATAAAAACAAAACCAGGAATCTTCCTCCTACTCTGCACCTATAGAGGATAAACAGTGAGAGGATGAGTATATATGATACTCAGTGAATCTAATATACATCTACTAATAACAGATAATAGAATATCAATAAACAATAGACAGATGACATAAATGAATCAATCTGCTTAGGAATATCTGTAATATAGAATCAAGTATAGAATATGACTGTAAGTAAATAATCACATCAATGAAGTACATATCACATATACAAGATGGAAATGACAGATATAGAGCCATGAAACGCATAGAAATGTGTCAAGCACAAATTACTATATATGTATATATAAATAAACATAAGACAGATCAGGTCTTATGACTAGGACATCCCTTCCTAGTATAAGGTATCAAACAATACATTGTGCACAATGCCGACAGCATGAACTCACTGCCCTGTCGAAACGACAGCTCTATCAAATCACTTCTAAATCAATAGAAGCAATAAACACATGAATAGATACCATTTCAAAATGATGGCATCGGCAAGTATCAATAACTCATTAGTAATCAATTTAATGAGCATAAAGTCAATAAGACATCAATAATAATTGATTAAATGATGACCAAAGGTCTAATAACCAATAATGGGAACAACAAAAATTAGTCGTTTGTGGCCAAAAAGTTGATGCAATTAGCATGCCATTGTTGCTGGCGATGGTGGCATTCAAATGGTTGGCCTACAGATTTTTTAGCAAGGTTTTGGTGCAACATGGACATTGCCCCAATTATCAACAAACATATACATGAAAACCAATTTATAGGCAATAATCACAACTCAATAATCTTCATCAAGCATATCAATTTAGCATGGAAAACAAGTCCAAAACCAAGAGCAAAAATCAAGCCAATTTGCCACATTAGGGTTCGACCACTAGGCCATTTTCATATATGAATTCCAATTGACGTTTTATCAATTTAGGCATGACGATTGATGCATAAAAACTCACCTATCACTCCAAATCACCTAGCAAAATTGCATTGCAACCCAATTCCTCAAATTCTCACAACCCATAGGTCCCAGGATCGAAACGACAAAAGAGTTGTGCAGATCCGAAAAGAAAGAATACTTATTTTGCAATTGGTAATCCTGTTTTTCTTAAATATCACCTATGGAAAGTGTTATGGGAATTGGCAAGAAAGAAAAACCGTCATTGAGATATGTGAGACCATATGAGGTATTAGAAAGGATTGGCAATGTAACTTACAGCCATTTTCAGCCATAGCCACCATTTTTCTTCAAGCAAGTTTCGGCCAAACTACCCCTTTCCATTCCTTGATATTTTTCTTTTCTTTTTGATAAAATAGATACAATCCATCTTCCTAAATATAATTCTAATCTTGAAATCCAAAGAAAAACTCAAATAAGCCATCAAATAATCCAAAGAAATTTTGAAGTAAAGTTTGGTAAGTTATGAGTTTTTGATTTCTTTTGATGTATAATTGCTTATATAGTTGTTCTTGTTCATTTTTATGGTTTAGAATTTATTTCCTATGGTTGAAATGTAAATTAGAAGTTTGAAACCCTAATAAGAAGACCTTTAGTTTAAAGTGTGCTTTTGATGATTTTATTGCTTTTAATAAAGTTTATGCATTGTGTATGATATGAATTTGTGGTTGAATGAAAGAAATAAGTTCATTAGGTTGGAATTCCTCCTTGGCCGAATTCATATAGGTTTAGGGTTTTGTGTGTTTTGGTTGTTTTAAGTGTTTAATGGTTGGAATGAATAGCATTTGATGTATAATTGATGAATAAATGATTAAATGTTAGAAAAGAGTTAATTTGAAATTAGAATTGGTTTGGCCGAATGGGGGAAATGGGTTTGGAGAAGTGTAGTTTGGTGTTTAACTAGGTTTAGATGAATGAATAACATTAGTTTAAGGTTTATAGATGTTGTTAGATAAAATGGTATTGATAAATTGATGAATAGGTTGAATTATACTTACTTTGGTTAAGGTAAAGTTTATTAGTTTAAGGTGTTAGAATAATGTATTAAGTAAAACTAAGGTTGAATATGAATAAGTGTGAAAAAATATAGCAATGTGTGAGTTTAAAAGTGTATTTTGGGTATTTAAATGCTAGGAAGATAAATTGCTTAAGTATAGCATATTGTATGTTTAGTGATAAATGTCTTGTATGTTGTGTATATTTAATGTATTTTGATGTAAATGTCTTGTTTTTGATTGATTTATAGCTTATCGGAGTATTATGTGTGTTAATAGGAGATCCGTCGGAAATTTCCGATCGGAGTGCGAATCGGAGAGCTGAGTAGGGCTCGTGAGCTTTTGAGGAGTTATAGCTATTTTAGTGCTATAGGTGAGTTCTCTTGCATAATTATGCATGACTTGCATCAAATATATCATATCATATCTTATATATATTAAAAATGCAATTTGCTAGCCAAAAGTGTTCAAAGTCTCAATTGGCCCGTAATTACACTTTCTGTAAACACTTAAACTGACCTAAAATTCACTTAGCTATAAAATGAAAACCAGAAAGCCAATTGAGCCACCACTTGACCCAATCATCTATTCCCGACCTAAGCTTCAAAACGGTACCTCATAGTCCTTCTAATTCATTTGGTAACCCAGTTAACCAGAAACCACCGAAAAATCCCAAAACGGACCCGTAATGCGATAGCCAGTTGCGACAGTGCAACTGGGCCCCGTCGGGCAAATTTTTGGTAAGATTCTATTACTTCTCATATATGAATATATAATTGTTTTAATGCTATAAAAGTTATATATATGCTTTATTTTGCTACTTGGAGGCACATTTATATGATATTAGTTCAGGGCTATTTCGATGGTATAGCGGG
>CANXYC010442095.1:0-11963 GCA_948193065.1 Aleurites moluccanus | reverse complement strand
AAAAACTCAAAATTTCCCGATTTTGTCCTAACAGCCTTTAAATCACTTCTATGCCTAAAATTAAGTCATATAACATGCATAACTATCAATTTCATGCATAAATACATCATATAAACATATTATAAAGAAAGCAAAAAATTTCCTCCTAAGTCCCTCTTTAAGGGTTCCAATAGGGTTTAGGTTGAGGTGTTACAAGGTAGTGGGTATATACTGTCGGTAATGTGCACATTGTTTACTGATGCCCTAGTTGGGAATGGTTATTGGTCTTGGCCGTAAGACCTGATCAATCTTATATTTACTTGATATGAGATCGACTGTGTGATTACACATAGTCTATGTGTTTCAGGGCCCTTTATCTGTCTTATCTACATGATACAAGTATTGTTTACATGTTCATTGGTTTCAAGCTATATCTTATTGCTTACCATTGATGGCCAATATTTTATCGATTTGATTGTTACCTGCTCCAAACTCCTAAAGACATTTGGTGTGCAAATTAATTAACTTTTGACAAAAAAATTTGAAATGCTAATAACCATTTATTATATTTGTTGATACTTGACTTCCATTGATAAATTTTATTATTATATGATTTTATCTTATGTTTAATAATGTATATATGCTCACTGAGTATTTTTATATTCACCCTATTGTGGTTTATAATTTTTATAGGAATGAGATAATGAAGACTGATTCCAAGTCAATTTCTTCTCCGACTTGGAATGTCAAGTTCATCGAGGTAGAGTTGTATTTTCTAAAAGTCAAAAGTATCAACTCATAGAGCTTCATGGTAATGTGTATAATTAGATGATTAAGTACTATAATGATGTATGAATATTGACATAATTGACAATTCAATGACATTCAAAATATAATGTGTAATGTTAATGACTGATAATGACAATGATAGTGACGTGATAGAGACAGTGATACTGAAATATGATAAAATAAAATTTACATGTGTTAAAAAGAGATTTAGAAGTGCTATATATGTTTGTGAAATTGTGAAATTGAGAGTATAAGGTTGGCAAATTATTAGGAGTGTAAAAATAATTTTAGTGCAGGCTATATAATTTTTGAAAGACCCAGTTTTGGGTTTGGAATAGCATTAAAATTACAAAGGGAACTCTGGCAAAATTTATGTAAAATTTATAAGTAATAAATGGAATTTAAGCATTGATGAATGAATTAAAATTGATTGAATGATTAACAAATGAATTGTCCATCAGTTCTTCGGGTTTCCGGTGACCTTAAGTTTACTAGTGCCCTAAGACCATTGCGACCCAAAAGTGGGTCGTGACATTAGGCATATGCCTATAGCTCGTGATCCCCTTTAGGTGGAACACTGATACTATACCCTATTAGTCAGGTTTCCTCTGTGCACATTGGACCAATGAATTAACTCTCATTGGGAAAAGCATTCTATAATGTATGTTCTGTGATATGCATATCATGTATTGGTTTAACAATAATTAAAAATGATCAAGAGATCACAACATATGAATAACATATCATATGATACATAACAAATGCTTATTAATGAACTTGGTCCAAGGAAAATAACCAAGTCATTATCAATATTTAAAGATTCTATTTAAGGAGGGTTTCAATAAATTGAACTCATAAATAATATATACATATATATGAATATAATATACTTTAGCAAAAATTCTCATATGGAGAATCATACACATGAAATGAAATCCACATTTACCTCTTAGCACTAAAAAGCTTTCTAGCTAAGCTCAACTCTTACTCAAATCCAAAAGATCCTTAATTCCTTGAGTTCTCTTCTCCTAAATAAAAATCAAAAAAATTTTAAAATTTAGGATTTTCTCAAAACAATCACATAAATAATTCTTCATAAATTCTAAGCTCCTTAAAGTCTCTATAAACAAATTCTAATATTAATTTAACCATTAATAAAGGATGAATAATAGCTATAGAGAAAATCTACTATTCATAACACTATTCATCCAAAAACTATAAGTTCTCATAACTACTAAATGTAACCATAAATATTATCTATTAATACTCACAAAAGACTACCCATAACTTAAAAATAACTATTTTAGCTAACAAAAAACTTAACTCAAGCTAGATAGAATATTTGATAAAATTATCTTATTTTCTCCTCCAAAGAAATTTTGAAGAATTTGGCTTGAATTGATACTCTTATAGTCCTTAATTTGTGTTTTCTAACATTAACAAGGCTTAATTGGAGTATTAAAACATTATAAATGAAGAAAAATGACTTATGGTTGAGAGGAATAGGAAATGGAAAAGAAGAGAGAAAAAGAAAAAAAGAAAAATTGAAGTTTAAAGAAGCTACTGCCAGAATTTAAAAAAATTCTCGAGTTTACTGTTTACGTGCACTGTTCACACGTATTGTTCACGCGCACAAGTAGAAAAAAAAAAATACTTCAGCAGTACATGCTAAACCAGCTCTATCTTGAGCTATAAAAGTCTAAATGCTTCGACACTTCCTTCCACTTAAACTAGATACATGAATCTACAACATATCCCAAATTCTTTCTTTAAAGCCTTGAACATAAATTCACAAAATTCTATACAAACAAAAACTCTGAAATTCAAATCAAAATATACAAATCACACTTCCAAAATGTAACACCTTAGCTAAACCTTTAACCTGGACCATAAAGGGTAACTTAGGGGGAATTTTTGCCTTAACTTAAATGTTGAGAATTGTTATGTGTTTATGCATGAATTTGACATGTATGCTTGTTATATGATGTATTTGTATGAATAGAGGGGGTTTAAAGGCTGTTAGGAAGCAATCGGGTAAAATTGAATTTTTGGTGAACTGGGGGCAAAATGGCCATTTCACACCCCTTGAGCTTTTATGGAAATTAACATCATATGTGATGGTAAAAAGGAATACCAGGACATAAAAATAGAGGTTTTATGATTAAATGAATTATTGTTGGAAAGTTAAAGCTGGTAGAAAATAATTCCGGGCAAAGCTGCTCGGATAGGGATTCCATTTGAACTAGGGGTAGTTTAGTCTTTTCCTTTGGATTATGGACTTATATAGTGTATGCAAGCCTATGGTATCATTTTAGGCTAACCTAAATCAAACCATTGGATGAAAAGATGAAGAAATGAATGGTTAGTAAGCTAGATTTCACACTTTTTACCATAAGCTCAATGTATAATTTATGCCATTGATTTTTAACTTGATTTTTCCCATTTCTTCCTCATTCTTAGCCATTTTCACCAACCAAAACTTTATTTTTCTTCTTTAAAGGTTTCGGCCACCCTTGATGAATACCAAAACTTGTTGTTTTCTTTCTTTTCTTGAATTAAACTTGTTAATTCCATCATTCTAAACACTAATCTATCATTAGATTCAAAGAAAAACTAAGAAAAGTTAAAAAATAAAAGCTTTGAAGTTTTGGAAGAACTATTAGAAAAGTAAGTGATTTTGTAATTCTTTTGGTTTAATTATATTCTTAAGATATTCTTTGATGTTAATTGATGACAAAAATGTGTTTAGGTTGGAAGAAATCCAAAGGTTGGAAAAGAGACCCTAATAGGAAAAAGGTATGAATCAAAAGTGTGATTTTGATGGAATTTTGTTTCAAATGAGTTGTATTTGATGTGTTTGATATGAATTAGTGGACATTTAATGGAAACAAATCCATTTGGTGGAAGAATCACTTTGGCCGAACCATGTGATGCTTGAATAATGGTTTGATGTTTGATGTTTTATAGGTTTAAATGATGGAATGTTATGTATTTGATGTGTATGTAATGAATTAGTGATCATTTGATGAAAAGAAATCCATTTGAATGGAATACCATGTTGGCTGAATGTGTATATCTTAAGGAATGATATGATGCTTTGATGTTTGATTGTTTTAAATGGTTAAATGTTATGCATTTGGTGTATATGTATGTTGTATGAATGAATGGTGTTGAAAAATGAATGAATGGAATGATTTCCGTATAGGCCGAACCATATAGACTTTATAGGTTTAATGTGTTAGGTTGATGAAATTAGGAAGGAAGAGTTTGAATATGGTTTAATGGTGTAAGTAATGGAAATGTATGAGTTTAGATATGGAAATAGTGTTTGATATAAGTACTTGGAAGGTAAACTTGAATATTGGTGTGTGTTTAATATGGAATGCTAAGCTAAGTGTATATGAGTTATTAATTTAGTTTAAAAGTGATGAATATATGAAATGTAAGTCAAATGTGGTGATAGAATGTGTATAAAACATAAAGGATTGGAAACAGGGTGAATTGTATAAAGTATGGTTTATAGTGCATATTGAGTATGCTTTATGTCTATTGATGTGTTTTTATGTGAATAATATGTTTTGTGATGTTTTTACATTTTATCGGAATATTATATGTAGAAATAGGTGAACCGTCGAGTGTTCCAGCTCGAAGTGTCGGACGACGGGCCGATTAGGGCTACCGACAATGGATTGGGGGATAAAGTGGACTAATTGCATAAAAGGTGAGTCTATATCTATAATCATGCATGATTTACATCATATATTATATGAAATGTCATTTGGACTAATAAACCAATATTTGTTATCTTACAGTACTTACAGTGCATTTTGACCCATAAATAAGCCCACCGAAACGACCTAAATTAATCTAAACTTTGTCTGTCTATAAAATAAAACCTGAAAAGCCAATTGAGCCACCACTTGGCCCAATCTTCTAGTTTTGTCCCAAGCTTTAAAATGGTACCTCATGGTCCACCTAAATCCTTTGGTAACATAGTTAACCAAAAACTACTCAAAAATCTCAAAACGGACTCGTAATGGCGAGTGTCAGTTGCGGTAGCGTAACTGGGCTCCACCGGTCATTTTTTTTTTACTTGACCCCAATTTGTCCTATTATTCATTATAAATATATATATGATTGTTCCACATCTATATGAGTTCTATTTATGTTATATTTAATGTTATATAGAGACACACACATATGGTATTATAACAGGGTTACATCGATGGTGTAGCGGGTAATTCTATCGACCGTATGCACACTGGTATTCATTTGACCCTTACTAGACGGGAGGATGTTGTATTCTCTATCCGTAAGGGCTGATCACTCTTACGTATAGTGGATTAAGCACAATTAGTGCTGGAGTTACAGAATTATGCACGATTGTGCTATTACAGGCAGTGCAATTGCACTTTTCATTGGACCCAATCCTGTTATATCATATGTGCATTGACTCGTACACGGGAAACTTATATGGATACTTACATGGATATTTATATGGATACTTATATAGATTCTTGTTTCATCTCATGTTTGCTATTGGATATTCATATGGATACTTATTTCACCCTTTACTTGCTATCTTATATGATTCTACAGGCCATTTGTGAGCAACCACGGTATAATGATCATCTACTGCATTTATATATATATAGATTCACTGAGTATTTTTATACTTACTGCCTTAGTGGTTTATGATTTTCAAGTCTGCAGTGAGGCTCGAATTCCAGTGGCACCTTCTATCCTCGCCTTGAAATTTTGCTACTTGTACATGTAATACTCGGGTCTCAAAAGTATATGTAAATATATGTACAGTAATAGAGATTCCATGGTACTGTAACTTAAATAGGGCCATATATATGTGTGTTTATGTTTCTTACAGTATTGTATATATATATATATATTATGCTATGGTTGTATATAGTTTGATATATAAATATGTGTTGAGATAATATTAGAGGTTGATATGAGTATTGATGACACAGAGATATTAGAAGTGTTTATTACTTGTTTTACAGCTGGGCATAGTCATATTACAGAGGAAATACTGCCGAAATTTCAGTAGAAATATTCGACTATACTTGAATTGATTATTGAATTGCATGCCATAGTATATAGATAACTGGGTTCTTCGTGGTATTGGTAGCTATGGCAACACCCATACCCTAGGACCGTCGCGGCTCCCATGTTGGGTTGTGACACAAAACAAACATTTCATAACAAATCTTATATACATCATTACAAGAATTTCAAAATATATACAAGCAAAAGAAATATCAGGTGTTACATTCTCCTCCCTTAACAAAATTCGTCCTCAAATTTAAAGAATTTACCTTAAACTTGAAATAGGTGGGGATACTTAGCTTGCATGTTCAAGTCACTCTCTCAAGTGCATTCTTTCATAACTTGGTTCTTCTATAAGATTTTAACTATTGCTATCTCTTTGTTCCTTAGCTTCTTGATCATCCTATTAATGATGGCTACTGGAACCTCTTCATAAGTCAAGTCTTGCTAGAATTCTACCTCTTGAGCTTGCAACACATAGGAAGGATCTACAACATATTTTCAAAGTATGGAAATATGAAAGACTGGATGCACATTGTCTAAGTGAGGTAGCAAGGCTAATCTGTAAGAGACTTCTCCAACTTTATCTAACATCTCAAATCGCCCAATATACCTTTGAGATTGCTTGCCTTTCTTACCAAATCTTAGAACTCCTTTCATAGGCGAGACTTTCAAAAACACTAAGTCACCAACCATGAAGCGAAGATCTTTTCTCTCAGGATTGGCATAACTCTTCTGCCTACTGAAAGCAGTCTTCAATCTTTCTATGATGATAGGGACCTTTTCTACTGTATATTGAATCAATTCAAGCCCTTCAACATGCTTCTTTTCCACTTCATCCCAGCACAAAAGAGACCTTCATTTTTTACCATACAAAGCTTTGTAAGGACCCATCTTGATGGTAGAATGGTAGCTATTATTGTAGGCAAACTCTATCAAAGGCAAATGCTTATCCCAATTGCCTCCAAAATCTAGAATGCACATTCTCAACATGTCTTCTAGAGTTTGGATGGTCCTCTCTGATTGCCCATCTGTTTGGGGATGAAATGCCGTACTGAAATCAAGCTAAGTACCTAAACACTCATGTAGCTTCTACCAAAACCTCGATGTGAAATGAGCTCCTCTATCAGAGATAATAGAAATTGGAATCCCATGGAGTCTTATTATCTCATTAATATACATTTGTGCATATTGAGAAGCTGTGTAGGTTGTCTTGACTGGCAAGAAGTGAGCTGACTTGGTCAATCTATCCACAATTACCCAGATCGAGTCATACCCACTTGAAGTCCGTGGCAACCCTATAACAAAGTCCATAGTTATCCTTTCCCACTTCTACTGTAGCAATGGCAACTGTTGAAGTAGACCCGAGGGCTTCTGATACTCAAATTTAACTTGCTGATAAGTTAAACATCTTGCCACAAACTCTGCCATATCCTTCTTCATCCCACTCCACCAATAAGAAATCTTGATGTCATGGTACATCTTCGTATCACCTGGATGAACACTATAGTTAGAATGATGTACTTCCTAAAGAATCACATCTCTTAAACCATCGATTGCTGGAACACATACTCTGCTACCAAGTCTCAACATGCCATCTATCATAGCAAAACCTAGAGCTTTCTTTATTTCCATATCTCTCTTCATCTTCACAAAATGAGGATCTCTATCTTGTGCCTCTCTGATCCGACCAAAAAGCACTGGCTTGACTTGGAAACATGTTAGAAGCACTCCTGCATCTGACAAGTCAAAACTGATCCCCAAACCATGTAAACTCTGCACCTCACTCACCAAAGGTCTTTTACTCACCTGAATATAGGCTAAGCTGCCCAAAAACTTCCAGCTCAAAGCATTCGCTACCAAATTCGCCTTTCTTGAATGGTATAAAATCTCACAATCATAGTCTTTAAGTAATTCCATCCATCTCTTTTGCCTAAGATTTAGGTATTTCTGCTGGAAGATATACTTCAAGCTCTGATGATCTGTAAAGATCTCACACTTCTCTCTATACATATAATGTCTCCATATCTTCAATGCAAAGACAACTGCAGCCATCTCAAGATCATGAGTTGGATAATTCACCTCATGCTTCCTTAACTGTCTAGAAGCATAAGCTATTACCTTACCATACTGCATAAGCACACAACCAAGCCCTACTCTTAAAGCATCACAATACACCGCATAACCTCCTTCACCTGATGGCAAACCTAACACAGGTGTCATGGTAAGACAAGTCTTCAACTTGTGGAAACTCCTTTCACATGCATCAGTCCATTGGAATTTCACTAGCTTATGAGTAAGCTTAGTCAAAGGAATTGCATTCTTGGAGAAATCCTGAATAAACCTTCTATAGTAGCCTGCCAAACCCAATAAACTCCTTATTTTTGAAACATTGGTGGGTTTAGGCCAACTAAGAATGGCATCTACTTTCCTTGGGTCAACCTTGAGTCCATTCTTGCTCACAACATGTCCAAGGAGACAAACATTCTAAAGCCAAAACTCACATTTTGAAAGCATAGCAAACAACCGATGCTCTCTCAAAATTTGCAATACCATCCGAAGATGTTCTTCATGCTCTTCGTCACTCTGAGAATACACAAGAATGTCATCTATAAACACTATGACAAACTTGTCCAAAAATGGCTTGAAGATCCTAGTCTTGAGATCTATGAAAGTAACTGGCGTATTAGTTAATCCAAAAGGCAACACTAGAAACTTATAGTGACCATATCTCGTTCGGAAAATAGTCTTAGACACATCTTCATTAGAAAAATAGTCTTAGAGACATCTTCATTCCGAATCTTCAACTGATGATAACCAGACCTCAAGTCTATCTTGGAGAAATGACTAGCACTCTACAGCTGGTCAAACAAATCATCTATCCTTGGCAAATGATACTTATTTTGAATGATGATCTAATTGAGTTACCTATAATCGATACACAGTCTCATAGATCTATCCTTCTTTTTCACAAAGAGTACAAGAGCACCCCAAGGAGAACTGTTGGGTCAAATGAATCATTTGTCAAGCATATCTTGCAACTGAGTCTTTAATTCTCTTAACTCTATTAGTGCCATACGGTATGAAGGAATATAAATCAGACTAGTGCCAGGAAGTAACTTAATACCGAACTCAATTTCTCTATCCGATGGCAACCCATATAACTCATTAGGAAATACATATGGAAACTCACTAACAACAGGAATCTGCTCCAAGCCTTTCACTTCCTGGCAAGTATCATGGATGTATGCCAAATATCATTGGCAACCTTTCCTCATTAGTCTCCTCGCCCCTAATACAGATATCACATTATAGGGTACTTCACTCCTTCCCTCTTCAAAACTCAAATTCCTCACCCAAAGGTGGCTTAAATACTAACTTCTTCTTATGGCAATTTATGGATGCATAAAACTTAGACAACTAATCCATGATCAAAATCACATCAAACTCAAGCACCGGCAATATACTCAAATCTGACTCTAAACTCTTATCATCTATGCTAACTACACAAGATGGATAAAAGTGCTAAACCTCTATCTCTTCCTCGAAAGGAGTAGATACAACCAAAGCATTCTCAAGCAATACACATGGCATATTCAATTTCTTAGCAAAACAGGGCGAAACAAAAGAATGTGATGCTCCTGAATCAAATAACACTCTCGCATTCAAAGCTTGGATTGGAAGAATACCTGTGACTACAGTGTTAGAAGTCTGCACCTCTTGCTATGTCAAAGCAAATACTCTCCCTCTACCTCTACCCAAAGGTGTCTGAATTGCAGTATGACCAACTATCTGACCTGAACTTCTGCCTCCCTCTATAGCTTTACCCAAAATAACTTGGCCTACGCTAGACTGCTAACCAACAACTCTCCTATCCATCTGGACTGAAGCCTAAAAAGTCTGAGGTCTAGCTCGAAAAGAAGGTTATGGCGATCCTTAAGCAAGTGACCCTGTTGTCCACACCCATAGCATACACCTGTCCCAAAGTGACAAGTTCCTTTATGAAGCTTACCACATATAGAAAAAGGAGGAATAGTAGTCCTAGGTGGTGCTGAAGTGGCAATACCATAACTCATCTAAGGTGCTGGTTTAGAGGAATTTTGCCTCTTCTAAGATCTATCTGAAGGTCCTCTATATCCGCTCTAGGGAGAAAACTGAGGTGAAACATCAATACTCTTCATTCCATTAACTTGTCTGGAGGAACTCACAATCTTTGCCTTCTTTTTCTCTCCCCTTTCTGATCTAACCTCCACGTCTCTATTCTCAATCACTCTAGCTTTATCCAAAAGCCTAGATTATGAGTCAAACTTAAGAGTAGCTAGAAATTTAAACAACGAAGCTATGAGTCCTCTACAGAATCTCTGAACCCGTGCTGCCTCTGTAGGAACCAAAGTTGGAGCGAATCTACTCAACTGGCTGAATTTCTTCGTATATTCTAAAATAGTCATACCATGAGTTTGAACTAATCTCTTAAAATCAATAGCTTTAGCCTCCCTCATACTCTCTAGAAGGAACTCCTCGATAAATCTTTCCTTAAACTAATTCTAAGAAAGATCTGTATTACTTTGAATACTCCTCCTAAATCACTCTTTAGCTTCAGCTTTCATCAAATAGCCAACAAACTCTATGGCTCTCTTGTCTGAGATCCTCAAAATCTGGACCTTTTCCTCAATCTCATCCAGAAACTCTATAGGATCCACCTCTCTTCTATACTTAGAAGGTTTGAGCTTTAAGAACCACTCAAAAGAAACCTCTTCAACCAAAGGCACAACTACTAGTGGTGGTGGAGGAGCCATTGGAGCAACCTGGTACTGGAACTACCCACTGAACCCTCATAAAAAGGCAATTCTTGCTTAGGACGACCTCTACCACATCCTCTACCTCATCTATGACCATGTCTCGGAGGCATCACAGAATTGATAAGGAAAACTGAGTAATTTTAGACTCATAACACGAGTTTAACACAGATTTATTCTAAAGAATACATAACATGACGAAACAAAATCCTATGCTTTGTAGTTATCTTAATCAGACATTCATGCTAGAGAACTTATACATCTATCTATCTATCTTATGGTTGAGAAACCTATAGCTCTAATACCACCTTTGTTATACCCCAAAACCACCGGTGTGACAGTCCTAGGGTAAAGGTAGGCATAAGGCCATCGTACACCTGTAGAACCCTTAGCTAACCTGGATTAAACATACAACACATACTAGCATTATACCAAACATTCATATCTTATATATCTTATCAACCTGATATGACATTTCCTCTTATTCCTTATCAATCAAAAGATAATTCTAACATCAATATGGAACAAAGGAAAGTATACAATGCCATCCATGACAATAAAAGAATAAGCAACATCACATACATCTACGGAGCTTCTAAGAGTATATTTTTCATAGATATGAATACATATATATAATTCAACTATTATCCAAAAATATTACATAAAAGAGTCTTCTTATGGAGAAGGAAATCAAGAAGCTCTGTCTTTAGGATTAACTCTCTCTCGAGTTAAGCTAGAACCTGAAATCCACAGAAGAGTGGTGAGCCTTCAACTCAGTAAGATGCAAATAATTAGAATGAATAATATGTATAGAATACTTAAATAGCAAATCTTGAACGTGTACCAGGGTACTAAAAAGTAATCTTAACATATACATTAATACCATAAGTTTTTACAAAGGGTAGCACTATCCAATCATCTTATAATACATATATGAATATCAAATCATGATTCTTTTTAAGAACATAAATGCCTATAAAGAATGATATTATCAAATAAATATAACATATAACTGATATCATATCATAACGTTTGGGTAGCCTTGCTGCCTTCACTTGGCACATATGCTTGCACAGGCATATGCCTGGAGCTCGTGATCCGCTCTAGGTGGAACATTAATATTATACCCTATCAGCCATGTTTCCTCTGTGCACATTAGACTAATGAATTAACTCTCATTGGGAAAAGCATTCAATAATGTATGTTCCGTGATATACATATCATGTATTGGTTTAACAGTAATTAAAAGTGATCAAGAGATCACAACATATGAATAACATATCATATTATGCATAACAAAGGCTTATTAATGAACTTGGTCCAAGGAAAATAACC
>CANXYC010442043.1:0-11474 GCA_948193065.1 Aleurites moluccanus | reverse complement strand
TTGGCATCCTTTTCTTCTGCCTTGGAGACTTAGTACATGTATAAATCCAAATCTTAAAGTAATGTAATAAGAAATGTTTAAAATAGTTCCATGGTACTGTAGTTAGATTATGGCATGTAGAAAATGTTAAGTTTGCATGTATATATTTTTATATATATTAAGTATAATAAATGTTTGTATAATCATATATGATTGTGGAGTATGTTATATATATATATTGCGATGGTAATATTGAGATTGTTTGGAGATCCAGAGGGATCCTGATGTTTGAGATGAGATGGAATATTATAGAAGTGTTATTTATGTGTTTTGTTTTCTTAGGCATAGTCCTATTTTAGGGGAAATGCTGTCGAATTTTCTTCAGTATTTTCATAATTAATTGGGTTATATTTGATTGTTACATGTCATTTAGGTTGTCATTTGGGTTCTACGCGGTACTGGTCGCTTATGCATCACCCGTACCCTAGGATCGTCACGACTTCCGAGATAGGTCGTGACAATAACTATCATAGCATGCATACATATAACATCCATAAAAATACAAGCATCATGAACATATCAAAAGTTCAGAGAGGTAACAAAAAGCAGAAAACAAAATGTGTCATCAGAATCTCAGTTTCTCCTCCTTCGACGGTGAGGGTCCTCTTGCTGACCAGGTCGTCTATTAACCTCCATCTGAGTAAGTAAAAAGGTGATAGCCATCTCCATTTAGTGCCTCATTGGAAAAGTTCACCTAATATAGCTAGCCAGAATTTGTATTGATACAGTGACAATATAAGCAATAGAAAATTACCAAAGGATCATTTCTATAAGTAAGAAGAAGACTCATTCCACAATGTTCCTAGAGAAGTCTGGGGGCAAGAGGATGAATCGTATCCGAAATATGGTAAGTCCTCATTTGACCATAGCCTCAGACATAAGGAATCTCCCCAGTAATCTTCAAAAACAGGTTGAAAGCAACCTCCTCTCTATTTCCTGTACTAGAACTCGGATCTACGGGTGCTGGAGGAGCCATAGTAGATGCTCCTGCACTAGGAATGTTAGGCTAAGTATAAGGTTTAAAAGAACAAGCAAAAAGTTGACATGGATCCCTAACATGGCCATCAGATGGAACTGATAGAAATCTGGGTAAGGAACCTCAAGTTCAAGAAATAGAACTATGGGTGAACCAGTATAGGACTCATCTGAAGCATGGATTTCAGAATCCCATCGCATGTCAACTGGAAGATGTTTAGGGATAGTCCACTCCCCCAATGTCTGAACTCTAATCTTTCTCCCAGATAGTACTGTTTGTGGAAAGGAGAGTGAAGCAACACCCGAGAAAATGACATAACAAAGCAGTTCTGCAGCATAGCTGACATTAGCTCTATCCTCGTCGCAAAAGTTCAGAACTTCATATCAAAACTAAAAGAAGGAAAAAAGTATAAAAATACCTAGGAAGGATCCAGACTACCAAATAATGCCCTGACAGTGCGAAAGTCACGCTTGGGCGATCTAGTCCTATGTTCCCTGTTCCATCTGATACTAGCAGGGAATATATCCAGTCAAGGATCATCCAATGTAGGAGTAAGTGTGGGAAAAATACTCATAAGCCCATAGTTGAAAAGTAACAAGAGAATTAGACAATCAGACAGTCATAACAAGAAGACAAGCAGATAGTCATAGCAAGTAGAAACCTGAAATAGGCACAAAATATAAATGCACCTCCCAAATGAATAATGTCCCTCTAAAATAAGTGAGTACTCCTTGGGACAGATCACTCATCTTCTTATATATAGAACTCAAAATAGCTCCAACCTAATCATATGACTCAAGCTATGACGAATGCAATAAGCTGGGAAGGATATTCGGAGCAACAATACTCCAAGTATGAGAAGGATCTTATCCTATCAATCTTACCATGTCCTCACAAGAAAAGTAAACTCACCAATCGAGGCATGTCTCGAGCGGGCAAGATCTAAATTGTAGCCCGGTTAGCATATGCAGATCCATAATGGGTTACAGTCAGCTCACCACATGAAAAATGAAAAGTATTTGTGGTATCCTACCACTGCTTGGCTAATGCCTTTATCAAGGCAATGTTACTCTCAGGAGGGGGTTTGAGTCCCAGAAATGACACAAACCCAGTCGGCACAATCAAATCTCTTAATATACTAGCACCTATATTCTTTGTTATATAGGCAAGGTTCGACCTACCTCCTCTATTCCTAATGGTCATGCACTAAAGCAGAAAATGGCAAAAGAAATGAATGAATAAAAGAAGCACATTGTAGAAAAGAAAAAGGAAAAGCAAAAGAAAGAAAAAAAATACCTCAATCATGTCATTCCAAGAGATGTGCTCCTCAGGCTCTTGTAGCAAATCCTCGGGATTTTCATTCTCCCACGGAGCCTCATAGCTTTGATGACCCCTAATTGGAGCAAACTCAGCTTCAAAATTCATGACCAAAGTTGAGAGAAAATGTAGAGAGATAAGATTTAGAGAGAGAAGCAAATTGAAGAAAATGAGTGAAGATAAAGAGAATGGGAGGGTGAACCCCATATTTATACCCTTTTTTTTTAAATCTCCATAATGACCATATGTCCTTTTGCAGCCCGAAAAAGCCTGGAATCGCAATATCAAATCCATTTCAACTTAAAATATAGTGTCGTCAGTGCCATCAAAACCGTATGATTTTTCTCAATTTTCAGAACTATCATTTGCCCAAATCAGACAAGAGATGCTTATGTAATGCAAAAATACCAGAAACAAAAAAATACTAAAAAATCAGAAAAAGCTCAAAGTTGTCAAAACAGACTGACACATCAACAAATACTCTATAATGCAATCAGAATGCACATATCTCATCTCAAGCAGATAAAAACTCTCCCAGTTCACTACCATCACCTTTACCCATCAAACTTGGGTAAAAGCGATGGGGGTAGCTGTGAACACGTGATTTTTCATTCCAAGCAAACTTGGACTATGCCAAACTGATTGGCGATCGACGAAGATCAAAGTCAACTCCAAATGTAGACAAATTGGACTGTGCCAAACTAATCGGCGTCAACCAGAGGTTAAACCACTTCAAATCGGGTGAATTAGACTAGATAAGGATCAAAACAACCTTGGTGGTAGCCAGCTAGGCCACTGGTGGTAGCCAGCTAGGCCACTAGCTGCACCGCCACTAAGGCAAGTTGCTATCGCCAGTGGCTTGCCTCACTGCCACCAATTCTCTACCCAGCCGCCATCAATGCTCAACTCAGGTGCCACCAAATGCAGACTGTAAATCCCACATTGAATTTCAATTAGACTTTTTCCCATCTATTTCCTTATAAATAGAAACCTCAATTTACTTCTTAAAAGACACCAAAACAACTAAGTAGAATTTTTCTTAGTTGGCTCTCTCTATCCCCCTCTATTCAACTTTCTTTATCATAAGTGGTTCATCTCTCTTTGATTTCGAACCGATTTCTTCAACTCTCTTTGAGTTGGACGAAGAGAAGATCTAGAGCGATCTCTTTTTGAGTCAATCTTGCATCACCATTTTGTTAATTTGACTAATCAATTCAACTCAATAATTAAAAAATGATAATAATCAAACCTTTGTGCTAATTTTGTTACCAAAACCAAAGTGGAACTCCGATCTAGAAGAACACTAAGAAGGCGTCCCCCGCAAAGTAAGGTATCATATTCTTGCCTCAAAATTAATTGGTAAAACATTAATTAAAGAACAAAAAAAAATGATAAAATAAACTTTTCTTAAAATGATACCTAACCCCTTTGCAAAAAGGGAGAACTACGTGAGTTTTAATTCTCATTCAAAGGGATACACAGTCAACCTGTTTCATAGCTTCAAATCCAAAATCACCAAAAACTTCATTTTTCGTAATCTATTCTGTATTTTATATTATTTTTTGGGGGATGTGTGGTTAACCTAGAATTCCCATTGAGGGGTAGAGTTAACATCCCCTATTATTGGGTTTTTGATATAATAAAACCTCTTTTACTTTATGTTCTTTACTTTATGAATGTTTATATTACTTGTTTTATTATGCTTTATTCATGCATCTTATAATTGTCATTCTTATAACTTGTTCATGAAACTTATTTTCATAAATCAATTATTAAATGAAAAGCCAAAATGAAAGTTACTTAAAACCGAAAACCTAGCCCCAATTCGAAGGTTTAGTAATTTTATCTTTGGGTTATACTTTGGAGTCAAATTGGGTTTTCCTTTATTTTTTCTTAAAAATAAAGGTGGCGACTCTACTAAATTTTCAAAATAAAGGTTAAAGGGATGATTTGCAAATGTAAGGTAAAAGCTGCCTTTAATGTATGAAAAAACACCCTGGATTAAGCATCTCGGTGCTTGAATGAGGCCTCACACTTTAGCTAATTTTTCTTCTATATAGGAAGGTTTATATAAACTCCTCATATGACCAATCATATTAGTTAAAAGTGGCATCCCTTATTACCAATCAGAATGGGTGATAAATGTTTTAGAAGATGAACTTGTATGGTATTATAATATTTAAAAGTATATGGAAAAGGGGCAATGTTTGAAAGGATCTCAAAGGAAGGATAGAGCCATCATAAGAAGGATGGTGATGCAATTTGTTAGCTGGACAACTTTATAAAAGAATGCATGATGGCATACTCTTGAGATGTATAAATGGAGAAGAAGCCAAACTTGTGATAAAATAGATACATGCTGGAGTATGTGAATGGAAGAAAGTTAGCAAAAAAGATTCTTAGACAATGATACTTTTAGCTAACTATGGAAAAAAAATTATATGAGTTTAGTACATTCTTATCATGCTTGCCAAATTCATGGGGTTTTGAAGCATTTGCCACTATATAGGTTGCAAGGTTTATCATCACCATGGACTGTTATATGGGGAATAAATGCTATTGGAAAATTTTCACTTCTACATTGAATGGTCAATAATTCATTGTGGTAACCATTGATTACTTCTCCAAGTGGATAAAAGCAAAATTCTATAAGAAGTTAGGGGCAAAAAAATGGCAAAGTTTATAGAAAAGAATTTGATTTCTAGATATGGAGTACCCTATCATATAGTAATTAATAATGAAGTTCAGTTTCAGGGAGAAGTCATAAGTTTGCTTAAAAGTTTTGGGGTAAAACATCACAATTCTACTCCTTATATACCTCAAGCCAATGGAGCTGCTGAAACAACTAACAAAAATATGAAAATGATCCTTAGAAAGACAATTAGTACTTATTAGGATTGGATAGAAAAGTTGCCATTTGCTTTGTAGGGATATAGGATGACTACTAGACATTCAACTGGCATGACTCCTTATTTGTTAGTGTACGGCATGGAAGTTGTTTGTGTATTCAGATTGAGGTACAATCTTTAAGAGTAGTGCAAGAAGCAATATTCCCAAGTATAAATGATTTGAAAATAGATATTTAGAATTGGCCTTATTGGATGAAAAGAGATTGGTAGGCACATGTGTAAAACTCAAGCCTATAAAAGAAGGATAGCAAAGGTCTTTAGTAAAAAGGTTAGGCCTGGAAAGATAAAAGCTGAGATTTGGTGCTTAAGAAAGCTAAGTCAATTCACATATATTCTAGAGGAAAGTTTAAGTCTAATTGGAAAGGTCCATACATTGTTACCAAGAAATTTTCTTATGGAGTTGTTAAGTTATCTTATATGGATAGCAATGAGTTCACCAAGCCCATCAATGTAGATTGCCTCCAGAAATATTACAGTTGACAAATGCTTGCTAAGTTGAAAACCCGAAAGGGTGGATTAGGCAAAAATTAAAAACAAATAAAGATAAATAAAGAAAAGAGAGAATGGATACATAATTAGAAACTAACAGCAATTATAGCTAGTATTTTTATTAAAACTTTGTGAATTACAAGGAATTAAAATGATTGATTGTCATAAAAATTTGCTACCAAGAGGTTACATCTCATAAGGTAAGTAAAATGTATAGCATTTTCTCTTTGTCTTTGTGCTTCTTGTTTGTATCATGAATGTGCATAGGTTCTTCGTCTTCTCTTTCCCTCTTTACTTGTATTTTTGGCATAAGGAATTGAAAGCAAACCTAATCGGGGTAGTTGTGGGTACAAGTAACGTCACAAGGATTGGGCATTTGGATGAAAGTTCTTTTTGAGGCCCAAGCTTCCTTCATTCTTTCAAGGGAAAGTTGAGTCAAGAGCTCGCATTGGAATGAGGTGACATTTAGGATGATTTCTTTATGACCAAATTGGCAAGAGATGTGTTATAGAAATTTTTTTTTAAAAAAAAAAAAAAAAGAACATGACCACTCCATTTAGTCTATTGTTGAGAATAAAATTTTGGAGATGTCACTAAGAACAAGTCCCTCTAAAATCTTTACTTCTTCGGCGACCCCATCCAAATGGCCCATGTCCTTCTAGACTGGAAAGGCACTAGAAGTTTCCTTCTTGGATATTGAGAAGGCTCAAATCTTTTAGGATCCATGTTTGTTGCATCAGTGATTTGCAATTTTTCTCATAACAATATCTAGTAAAAAAAAAATAAAAGAAGAAGAAAAGAAAAAAAGAGAGGTAAGTTAGCAGGCTAAATGAAAAACCCTAAAAAGGGGAAATTTTAACAAAAATTAGAGCATGAGAAAAAGAAATTATAAGAAAATAAAAAATAAAGAAAATAAAGAAATGTTAGAATGGTTATTTCTAGAAGTAATGGACTTCTTTTGAATTGTTGCGCTCTTTTTTATTCATCCAAGCCACGTAAGGTCTCCATCAAGATTAAAAGGAATGGGTTGTCACCATTTGGAATTCTCTCCGCTATGTATGGAGCTTTATAATCTATAAGTTATCATGGTCAACAAGAAGAAATTTTCCAAAGAGACAAAATATGAGGATCCTAAACCAAATGGGATCTTTTTTGTCTAGTCTTTCAAAATATGGTATCAAAGTGGCAAAGTTCACTTTTCATTGATGGTATATTTCTTGAACATGGAGGGAGACATATCAAAAGGAGTGATAATCTTGCTTAGGTACTTGACATCTAAGTATGGAAGCTTTATTAAAGGGATTATGGTACCTTTCAATAATGGAAATGAGCTCTTCAAAAGTTAGACAAATTTTGGTATCATTGAAGTGGAAGTCATGCACTTCTTTATCCCAAAATTCAGCAGCGGCATTAAGAAGATCATAGTCAATTCTTCCACAATTAAAGTACTTCAAACTCTTTAAAAATTAACACTCCATATGCACCAACCAAAGGGTAGGATTTCATATATGATATTGAAAAGGCAAGCATCAATTTTAGGAACCCAAGGTATTTATGAACCATGATGGAAGTTAGAATGTGAAAGAAGGATGACTCGGAGAAGTACTTAAATAGAAAGGAAGGATGAACAAGTCCATGTTAGTGTAGAATTCAGATCAATGGTCAAACAAAAGAGAAAACAATAAAAAAAAAGTAAGAAAAATCACCCACCAACTGGGGCATATGACACTAGCATAGAGCCTCACGGCTTAAGCAGAGAAGCACGACCCTATGCCCTTTGACTTGTCTTGGTTGACTTGTTCAACTTCTTTTCAAGCATGGTTTTGAGCCTTTAAGTGAGGATTTGTTGGAGATTTCATGATCTTTTCCATATATTCTTGGATTAAGTGTGTTCAGAATTGAAAATAAGACCAATACCACTTAAGGACTTGTTTGAAATGGAATACATCCATGGAATATGGAAAATCAAGAATTTTTATTCATAAGAAGGATTTTACATTTCATAAAAATGGGAGATTACAATTCAAGATATTGGGGAATCATCTCCCTCATCTTCATCTTCCTTACAATAATCTGGGATCACTGATATATTTCTTCTTCGATTTATTAGGGTTTGGCTTGGAAGATTCCTATCGACCCTCCTACATAATGAAGCTCCGAGGGCATTTTTGGCTTTCTCTTTTCACTTTTTATTTTTCTTCTTCAAAGAAGCCTTCATGATAAAATATCCAAGTTCAAAATTCATGTCTATCATGCATTCATGTGCTTGTTAGAAATATGGTATTTAATTATAATAGTTTTACTCTTATTTCTTAATAAATTAGAAATATAGGTCTTAGCCACATTTAGGGCCTTTTGAAGCTTTTTGGTTATGCTTCTTGGAAAATAAGGCATAGCGTAGTTGCATTAGGATAAAGAAAATTATAGGCACAAGAGGAAAAAAGAATCACTTATATGAGTGGTGTTATAAGGAAGGAAAGTCATTGATGGCACTCTTTAAAGACAATTGTCCTTAAACAAGGTTGCCACTAGCATTAGATGTCATAATGCCTAGGTCAGTTCGGTCTTGTATATCCCTAAACACTACCTCTGGATGTGAGATAGTCATATCCACTTGGAAGGAGAGATGAGGAGTGCTAGCCAAGTCCCCACATAATCACTTTCTTGCATAAGTTTAGGAGCTTAAGGAAGTAAGAGGCAAAACGAGAGACCTCAAAAGATGAGAAGAAATGAAGTCAAGATACTCCTTACTTTTATTAGGAGTTGTATAATCCTATCTACAATCAACTCCCTCTAAGGCTTCCTCAAGCTCTTCTCCATTTAATGTCGTAGTGCAATACATGGAAGAATGGGGAGAAATTGAAACTTTTCTATCTTAACTGAGGAATCAAGCGTAAGTTCTTTCCCCAAGATACCATTTAAGGGTAGAAGGAACTTTAAGAAGGATTCTTAAGTAGCTTAAATGGACAGCGTGAAGCACAAAATGCGAGAGCTTCTCAACTTCTCCCCATGGATACTCCACGATCTATAAAGGCAAGAAAAAGGGATAATGTTTATAATGATTCATGGTAAAATCAAGATTTACAAGGTTTATGACTTACCTCATCCCAAGAAAGGGAGTTGAATTTTTGCCTATAAGATTGAAAATGAACTTTTGGAATTGCTTTGTTCCTTATCCAAGCCTTCCTTCTTAGAATGCAATCCCTTGAAGCAACCTCTTCCAAAACCTCATCATCATAGGATTGGGGGATTCTTAAGGACATTTCCCTTGAAAAGGAAGGATACTTGAAGATGTTTAGCTCATACATCCAAATCTAGAAAAGAAATAAGCATGATCTCAAGATAGAGTTGTGACAAAGAAGTTGCAAGAAAATGGGGAGATTTTACCTCAATGGCTAGCCAATAGCCATCTATGATCATTTTTTGTCTACTTGTTTAATCCATATATGAGTAGAGATGAGAAAGAGCTAGGAAACCTCAATTCATGTTTTTTTATTTTTATTTTTTTATTTTTTTTTTTACCTTTGAAAGATCTTTCAATAGAGGTAAGAGTAAGAGATCCACCGTATTGGATGTATTGGCAAAGAAGATAATGCCAAAGGGACAGAGAATAAAATTTATAGCTTGTTGATCCACAAGTTTGGATGAAGTAATAGGCCTCTCAGACACTAATCATTTAATTCAGTATAAGAAATGGATCTATGTTTTGGAATAAGAGAAATACCTATAAAAGCATTTATGTACTCTCTTTGGGTCGGAGAATTGCCCTCATATAAGCAAGCATCCTGAAATAGATTCACCTTCAAAAGAAATACTCATAAGGGTGGCAAAGTCCAGGAGAGCAATTATCATTTCACCTATGAGATGGTGAAAGGTATGAGTAGAATCCATCCATCTTTCTATGATGGTTATAAGGGCATTAGAATTTGACCTTGCTTTAGTAGAAGAAAGGATATAAATAAAAGTGTCAAAGCCAATTGAGTTGATTTAGAGTTGTACAGCTCTTGATAGATGTACCAAGCTCTTTCTTTATACATATTGTCACTCCTATATTTGATTTTGATTGGAGATCCCATACAAGAATGAGGCAGAAGAGCATCTAAAAGAGGGATTTCTTCACCTTGCTTTAAACCATAGCAGGCTAAAGGGAAGAAAACATGTTGCCTTAAGTAAGGCTCCATCATTGGAAGGGCAAATTGTCAAATTCTTTGCGTTCCAAAGGTTTGGATATTAATCCTTAAATAAACATGTTAGAGGTCTCTTGTTCATATTGGTTTTGTGATAACTTGTGTCACAAAATTCATATGGTCCTTATTTTGTATTTTTATATATGTTGTATTATTTATGTTATTTTATGATTAATTATGATATAAAATATAAGTGATGAGATGATGAATATGATGTATTGTTTGTATAGAATCTAGCTTAAGTTTTATTAATAGCATGATTTATGATGATACTAAAGTATGAGCACATAGACATTTGAAATCTGATTATGTGGTGAATTTAATACATCTTTAAATTGTTCATACATACTAAAAGTATTTAAGGTATGAAAATTGTTTGATTTTAAGCAAAAATAGCTAAAAGGCGTAAAAATTCCGCCCCCAGATCCTTGAGTCGCATGGCCTTACTCCCTGATACTTGTATTTTTGTGTTGCTTGCTTGATTTTTTTCTTGCCTTTATTTGTTTGTTTGCCTCATATGATCAATATATGTCTAGAAAATTTTGTTTATATGTATTTAGATTGTGATTAAATATATTAAGATGATATTCATGCCATTATGTATCAATATGCTACTGTTTTGATGATAATTAAGTTGATTTGCTTAATTTGTGTCTTGATGTTTGATGTGTTTAATCTTAAGTAGTGAACATGATATGTTTAAATACTTGTTTATAGCATTTAAATGAATATGTAAGGAATAATTAGCAATTGCCATGTTAGTTTATTATGTTAAATGACTTGGGATTGATATAATCATATGCGATTTAGCATGTTAGCATGTGCTACAAACTTGGCATGCTGTAGGTGCTTTCAAATTGATGTTATATGATTAATTGTAAATTAATTTTTTAAGCAATTACATGTCTATGTACTTAAACTTGGTATTCATGATGATTGATGAAAACATGACCTATGTGAATAAGTTTGTTTAACTTTGATGGATTACACTTATATTTACTAGGTTGTTTGGGGGTTCAAAATTTTAAAAAAATAATTACTATTTTGATAAAAATGTTTAATATATAAATGCAGTCCCTGATGAGCCAGGTTACGAAATTAAAAAAAATGGTTAGTTTTAGTCATCGTCCCTCAACTTTAGACTAACGCACTTTATGGTCCTTTAACTTTATTTTGTAATGATAAAATCCATGAACTTTAGTTTTTAAAACATAAAAGTCCCTTTCCAGAAATTCTGAACTTTAGTTTTTAAAACATAAAAGTCCCTTTCCAGAAATAAACTAACATTTAATTACATTTTGATCCCTGGCATTTAATTACATTTTGATCCCTGGTTTTCAAAAAACTTTTCATATAGGTCCAAAAGTTGTTTAAATTGCTAGTTTATGGATAAAATTTTTGGAAGAAATTCATTAATCCCTGGAAGAGTGTATAATAGTATAAAACACTTTTCGATTATAGACAGAAAAGAACATCCACTGATACAGTGGGAATATTCTTGGGTTTGTGGAAGAATTAAATATAGGGACGAATTAATTAGAATTGATTCTATTTATA
>CANXYC010442026.1:0-12779 GCA_948193065.1 Aleurites moluccanus | reverse complement strand
TAAGAGCAAGAAATGGCCAATACTGAATTCAGCTGCAGTCAAAGCAAAATTTCTGAGATTTCCAAACTTCTCATTAAATTTTAAAATTCTCCAAACAAAATAAAATTGATAATTACACTTCAAAAATGGCAGATATTACATGCCAATGGCGACCGGCACCCGTAGAACCCAGTATCACATGCACAATCTATAAACCACAATATATTATCCATTTTATTTAGTTACCATCCATTCTATCATTCTGTAATTCATTCTGTAATTTACTGCAATTGGCTGTAATAATCAATACATCATATCATATAATCATCATATAACTCATAATATCATCTTTAAACATATATACATGTTCATTTCGTAGCTAACCCATACATACCCCATGGAGCAGCTAGATTATGAACATCAAAATAATAATAATACAAAATTAGAATATATAGAACTGCCGGTAGAAATCCTCGGATGATAGACGACAGGATTCTGCACTCTACTCCTCTCCTCAAATGGGTAAACAAAGAAAAGGTGAGTATATAAGATACTCAGTGAATCTATATGCATCATCAATAAACAATAGGTAACAATGGATCAATGGTATCAATAGCTCAGATAAGAGTATACAGAATTAGTATTAGGTTACAGTATAGCCAAAGAGCAAAGTATAGGCTCGGTATCATATGGAAAGACAGATAAAGGGATGGACTGTATGAAATCATACAATCTCCAGTAGAATCAATATGGACCATATGTGAACATATAGTCTCTAGTAGTATATCAATATCAATTAGCATAAGACTGATCAGGTCTTATGGCCAGGACCATAACTCCTCCTAGCTAGGGTACTAATAATATAATGTGCACATCACCGACAGTATTTTCCCACTACCCTGTCGAGTCAGTAGCTCTGTCAAACCACATTAGGATCAATATAAAGAAACAATATGTCAAAGGATACCATTATGTAATAATGGCATCCTCTATATCAATAAGCTCAATATCAATCAATCAATTATCAATAGGATTCATGGCATTGTGATAGGTGACATACAAACAATGGTAAGTGCTTTGGTGATCAATAAAGACATGAAACAAAACTTGGCTCGGCAAAGGAAAATGGTAGGCCAATTGGCATGCCAACGTCGCTGGCAATAATGGCATTCAAATGGTAGGCCTATGGAATGCAAACAATAGGCCAAAGACCAAATGAACTAGGCATTTTCACAAACACAGGGTGGGCATACAATGGCAAGCCAATAGGTTAGGTTAGGGTGCAAAATTGACTTGCCTAATTCAACCAACAACAAACCACATTTGCAATTATACAATAGGCATTCAAAAATCAAGATTAAACAACATAAAATTGGATCAAATGGCTAAGAAAACATAAAGGAAACAAGCAAAATATAAGGGCAATGAATAGTGCTAATCAATTCCGCTAAAATCAAGTTTCCATACTAGGTTTCCAATTTCAATTTCAACACAATAGGCATGTTAAAGGATGCATATAAGACTCACCTAAGCTTCCAAATAGCTTTGGAAAATTGAATTTCCTCACAAATCACCAATGGAGCCAATAAGCACAACTTTGCCAATTCTTGAATTCTACATCAAACCATTCATCAATTAGTTACCTATTAACCTCTAATTGACATATTCTAATATTAATTAACATAAAGTAACACTAATTCAAGTAGCTAAGACTTACAACTTCCATTAAGTTTAGCAAATTGGGGATTTCTATCAATTTGCTTCAATTGATGCAATCTAACTAAAAACCCATTCAATTCAACCTAATTATCCTCTAAATAAACCATAAGATTGAACAAAACAACTTCTTACCTTGATGGAGTGTGATTGCCGAATTCTTCCCTTCCAAGTTCCTTGAATTTCTTCAACTTTCCAAGCAAACTAATGGAGGAAAAAGATAGAATAAAGGTTAAACTCAAATTTTCTATAAATTTTCCTAAGAAATTTGATGAAGAAATGGATGGGAAATCAATGGTGTATGGTTCGGCCAAACAAGAGAAGGAAGAAGAGAAATGGCAAAAAATTTTCTAAGTGATGGTTATATAGAAAAACCAATTGAAAAATTACAACTTAATCCTCAAACTTTCATAAGTTATACTTTGACCCCAACTTCTTCTGTAATTTATTCTGACAATTCTGTCAGGATTTGGATTTCAAAGTAAGGAGTCAATAAGCTTATTTTAATTTATACTTATTTATAAATTCCGTTTCAGAGTCATTATGTAACTCCGACAGACCAATTTTCACTATTCACCTTAAAGTTCCTTATAATTATAATTTTGCCATTGGTTACTTTTTCAGTGTTCCTAAATGATTTTCACTTCTTTCTTTTTACCAAAATTACACATGCTTTATAGTGATCTTTTACCCCCAGGTCAACTTCAGAAATTCTTCTGTTGACTGGACTACTAATTTCTCGGCAGTGTTCCCGATACCGCCGCTTTCCGGAAAAGTAACTAATTTGCTTTCTAACTGTATCTCTAAAATTATTTCCCATCATTTCAGACTTTTGAACCACATACTGAGAACTAATTCATGCATATATGTTAGAACTTTCTAGGGTATTATAATAAGCAATTACCTTCCTATTATGCATCAACACATAACCCAAACCCAATCTGGAAGCATCACAATACACAGAAAATCCTCCCATTCCAGATGGCAATGTAAGTACTGGAGCAGTAGTGAGACATGTCATGAGTTTCTAAAAACTCTCCTCATAAGAATCATCCCACTGGAATTTAACTTGCTTCCTAGTCAATTTGTTTAGCGAAGTAACTATCTTGAAGAAATCTTTAACAAATCTCCTATAGTAACCCGCCATTCCAAGGAAACTCTGAATTTTTGTAACATTCGTCGGTCAAGGCCAATTTGCAACTGCTTCTACTTTTTTAGGATCCACTTTAATCCCATATTTACCAATAACATGTCCTAGGAAACACACTTCATGCAACCAGAACTCACATTTTGATAACTTGGCATACAATTTGTGTTCCCTCAATGTCTACAACACAGTCCTCATGTATTTTTCATACTCTTCCCGACTCTTGGAATAGACAGGTATATAATCTATAAACATGATAACAAATCTATCCAAGAAAAGTTTGAACACCCAGTTCATTAAATCTATAAATGTTGTAGAAGCATTAGTTAACCCGAATGGCAGCACCAAGAACTCATAATGCCCATATCGGGTTCGAAAAGCTATCTTCGGTACATCCTCTTTCCAAATTCTCAATTGATGATAGCCTGATCGAAGATCAATTTTTGAAAAATGACCAGCTCCAAGCAACTGATCAAAGAGATCATCAATTCTATGCAAAAGTTATTTATTCTTCACAGTCACTTTATTCAACTACCTGTAGTCAATACACATACGGAGCATTCCATCCTTCTTCTTTACAAATAAAACAGGTGCTCCCCACAGTTAACTACTAGGCTGAATAAAGCCTTTATCCAATAACTCCTACAACTGCACCTTCAACTCTTTCAACTTTGTAAGTGTCATCTGATAATGCGGAATAGAAAATGGATCAGTCCCCGGATATACATCAATCTCTAACTCAATTTCTCACTTTAGTGGTAATACAAGCAAGTCTTCAGGAAACACATCTAGGAACCCATTTACTATTGGAATCTGGTCCAACCCCTTACCATTCATCCGAGTATCAACTACATTAGACAAGTATCATTGGCATCCCTTCCTTAGAAGTCTCTTTACTAGAGTAGCAGAAATTATGCAAGCTAAATTGCTCTCATTTTTACCCTGAAAGACAAAGACCGGTCGCCCTTCAATTCTAAACTCTACTTTCTTCCTAAAAACAATGAATGGTAGTATGATGCAGTGACAACCAATCCATTTGTAAAATTACATCCATTTCCAGCACAGGCAATTCTATCAAGGTCACGGGAAATTTTCTTCCATTAATCTATACTATACAATATGCCTTCTATATGCCTTAAAAACTAAAT
Source organism: Aleurites moluccanus (assembly GCA_948193065.1). Taxonomy (NCBI): domain Eukaryota; kingdom Viridiplantae; phylum Streptophyta; class Magnoliopsida; order Malpighiales; family Euphorbiaceae; genus Aleurites; species Aleurites moluccanus. The sequence goes on along the minus strand of CANXYC010442026.1, from coordinate 8,789 downwards.
CCAAGCTTTATTCTTCAGTAATAATCCAATCAACTCTATAGCCTGAGCGTCGGAGCAGGGTAGTTTTATCACAACTTTCTCTACCTGCTCTAAGAAATCTCTAGGCTCATCTCCCTGCTCACCTCTGAATTCAGGCAGTCCTAGGTTTAGAAAATTGAACATAGAAATACCACCCTCATCAATAGCTCTCCGAGATTCATGTCTAATCACAAGCCTCGGAGGAGGTACCACAGGTGGAAAACGAATAGGCTCTGGTGCTGATGTTGGAACTGGTGCTGGTGCAGGTTCTTGTCTTTCTTTTCTCAATTCTTCTATTTGTCTTCTCAACTCTTCATTTTCTCTCATCAATTGTTCATTTACCAATCCCACCTTTTCATTTATTTCTTCTCCGTCCACATCCACTCTTCTTCTCACAAGCGGTGGTTCCATAAATTCAGCTCCTTCTGGTGACACATTAGAGCTACATCATCCTCTAATTGTTTACCAAATCGAAAGGGACCCTGTTTGACTAGCTCATGTTGAGCTACTCCCCAATGTCTGCCTCATCCTCTAGGACATCTAGGCGGCCTTTACTATAACAAGCAGAAGGAACAATAATTGGTTAACGATACACAACTAAATACACATAACAAATAACTTACAATTGACGATACAAGAATTCCTATTGCTCCATGGTTCACTTATATCTTATGACAAATATACGTTATTAATTATGTTTTAATTTAATTCTTGCTCTGATACCAACTTTGTCACATCCCCCACTTCGGGAGATATGATGGTCCTAGGGAATAGGAAGGTGTAAGGCCACCTAATCCCATAAAACCCCAATTAATAATTTTATATAAAATTTTTAGCAAAGTTTCCTTTATTTGTACACCTATTATCCAGGACCAAGTCCCTCTCTTTAACATATTTCAATACACAACCTGTAGAAAAGATTACACTTTCAATAATCTCATCCTTATTCCCTCAACTTCAAAAGCAAATTTTTCATCTATAAAACTTTGACAAATCCCAAGTCATTATTCGCATTATCAATACTAATTATATTCATTAGATTATTACCATCATATATATATAACTAGTAAACATCATTTGTTTAGCATTTAACATTATTTACATAACCAACTGATACTTAATTCTTTACAAACCATGGAGCATCTAAGATCAAAAACTCAAAAAAAAAATGGAGACTATACTTAGATATGATTGGTTCACAGCAGAAGAAAGGCGGAAGTTGAAACCTCACTATTCTATCGATCCCCAGAAAAAAAAAAAATAAAACCACTAAGGGGTGAGATAACTCTCAGTGAGTAATGTATATATGTCATTCATTTGTGAGACTAAGTTTAGAAAAGTAGCACACAAAAGAAGCGATAAGTTCAGTAAATAAAAGTTACAGAATAAATGAACAATAAAGATAATCAATAGATTAGCCTTTGGAAATGTTTAACAACAACGTAATGAAACAATGGTCAATGATAAAATCAATATTCCAAATATGTTCAATTGATCAATAGGAATAGAAATGGATGGTTTGCAATAATGACAAATTTCCAATATGTATATAGAAGTAGAGGCTACAGCTTGTAGCATGCTTATCACTCATACAGCTTATCAGACTGTATGGCTGAGAACACCCCTCCCAGCTAGGTTCTTTTATATAATCTCATTGTGCACAATGCCTGATACAATTGTTATCCTACTCTATCAGGTGAATAGACCTATCATTAGCATATTAGGTTTGGATCCAATTCAAGGTTCACAATTGGCATTGAAAAGAAGTTTCATAGTCAATCATTTTCAAGGTTACAATAAGCATTCATCCAATAATTAGTCTTTTAATTATTCAAGGATTCAAAGCAATGAAATATTAACAAATATCATTTGGATTCAAATTCAAGTAAAATGATATGTATACATACTCACATTTACAATTCTAGCTCCAAAAACTTAACCTTCCACTCTAACACAAGCAAAAGGAATGATCCAATGGTTCTTCTTCTTTCTCTTTGTCTTTTGAATCTATAAGAGCAATTAGATAATTTTAATACTCAATTCACTTTAATTCCATGTAATATGAATCAAATTGTAACTATCTCTATTAATTTTCTATAATTTGATTTCTGGCAGCCTAGAAACTTTTGTCAATATATCTAGTTATACTTATCCAATTGCTTCAATTATTTTTGAATATTATACTAGACATATGAGACTATAACATATTAAAAATTCAGATTTTTCTGGGCACTATACGAATTATGGTGAATTTTCTATATTTGCCCTGCATCCTAAAAATTGTCCTACAAATCCTACCCGAGCAACCTCTACTTTTTTATTCATATGTCAACAAGTAGATGGCCAAATGATGTTATATTTCACTAAAATTTATCTAAGATATAAGGAATTTATGATTTGATTTTTCTCTAATTTTGAACTTAAGGTACTGAAAAATGCAAAATACTGTAGGGTTTCTCAGTCAAAATCCTAACTCGAGTCAGTCTTACTCAGTATCACATATCTCTTAATAAAGCACGAACTTAGCAAAACTTCCTTAAAAACATATATTCTACATATGCATATCTACAACTTTTATCTTTTGTGAATTTCTAAATTCTCATTTTAAAGGAATAAAAATACAGCCTCAAAATTCTGTCCTAATACAGGAATTTCAAAATTTTCAAGGATTTTTTTCTAATCTAACTTTTTTTCTCCAAGTAGACCTCTAAACTACCAATAAAACTCATTAACTCAAATTATTAAGCTAGTTTAATATTTTACCTCTTGAAGTCTTGGATAAAATTCTCCTTAAATCTCCAACAATTTTGAAGAAAATAAACTTTAGAGATGGAGATATGAAAATTGATGAAGATAGCGAGTGGTTTGAATGAGTGAGATGAAGCAAAATTTTTGAGAAAATTTCAGCCAAACTTGGGGATGAAGATAAAGATGAAAATTTTCTTTTTAATTATAATTATTTATAGAGTTTTATAACCAATTATAAATTTAGAAAAATAAAATTTAAGAAAAAGAAAAGAAAAATGTATATATATTTTATGTCTAAGTTAATTTTGTTAAAATTAAACAAATTATTTTTTTGGTGGAAATTCTTCCACTTGGCTAGCCACTTTGCTCCAATTATTTATTTATTTATTTATTTATTTATTTGTCAAATTACCTTTTTGACCTACAATTCTCAAAAATTATAAAATTATTATTTTCTTCTTTTTATTCTTCTATCTCTTTTTCTTCTCTGCTAAAGCATTTAGATTTTATTAATTTCACCCAATTCTATTTTTAAATTTATCCACTATTCATCCAATTTTAGATATGTGAAGAAAAATTAAGCTAAAGAATGTTTTAGAATTTATTAAAAATCGAACACCAGAGGGTGTTCAACTTAGGCATTGCTTTTAAATCTTTTAACTGATTTAATTAATTAGCACTATTTTCAACTTCTTTTAATCCCCTAATTATTTTTTTCATGATGTTAAGTTCTCTGATTTAGGTATTTCATAATCATTTTTACCTAATATACTTACTAAATTTTATAAAAATTTAACTATCGATACTCATTTCGTAAAATTATCCTTAATCATTTTAAAATTTAATTAGACTTATTACAAATTTAATAGGGATTTCATCCATATTAAATGTTGCAGACATTTATATATCATATTCATCTGATGAGCCATCAGATGCAAACATTTCAAGCAACAGGTCAAGATCTTCTCAAGTAGAAGGGACTAACGTGGAATGCATGGAAGATGGTTATATGGACAAAGCAGATAGGCAGAAGCTCAAAAGACAAGCCCATTAAACAAAGCCCTATTAAAGACTCATTTTATGGTAGGAAAATATTAGGGCATATTTTTGCTTTTAATTTCATATTTACTTTAATTTTAGTTTCTTTACCTTTTCAATTAGGATTTGTCTTTCCTTTTTCAATTAGGATATAATTTTCCTTTCCCTATTTTAATTAGTGTTAGGCATGTTGGCTATAGATATATAATATTTTGGAATTATTTGGCATTTTATTAATAATATAATTTTTTTCAAACATCATGTTTTCTCTAGTTTCTTGTTTGAAACTAATTATCTAAAAGGCGTAGTCATGTGTTAGCTTTTGTTTAAATTTTTATGTTGCGTCAAGAACACTCAAGAAAAGACCTTAAGGAGAAGATATATGTATAAAATTCGAACTACAATAAAAATGCAGTGGACCCTAAGGAGAATATATATGTATAAAATTTGAACTATTATAAAAATCCTAGTATCTTATCTTTTTATCCCTACTCTATTTAAATTTGTGTATTTTAATTTCTAAATTTGATTGCTTATGAATGAAATTATTTAATAAATGTATGGATGATTTTGGATGATGGATGAATGACTTAAGTTAGCTTGCTTTTATATTTCATTAAGTTAGATTTTTTTTATTTGCTTATTACTTTGTTTTACTCTATTTTTTATTAATTGTAAGTTCAATCTACCTAAATTTAAATCTTTGCATTATTGGTTAACTATACTATATGACTCTACACTTAGGCCGCACTAATCTAAAAAACTATCACCTTTATTTGTCTTTTTAGTTAGTATAGAGTACTAAAGGAGTGGAAGTTGTGAGTCACAAACAACTTGACTTGGATGTCAAGATAAACATTTTAACACTCATTAAATGGATAGTTGAATAGTGGCATAAGATGAGGTTGACATGAGATTTTATTGTTTATCAATCAATCATCGTCTTAGTCATAATTGTGACATCATCCTTCAACCTGAGGTGACATGGTTATCCATATATAGTTAGCTAAGATTTGCTACTATTTACATAATGAGGTAGTTAACATATGACATATGGCACTTGATGGCTTTAGTAAGTCATGTAGTGGCTTGATGTTCAATCAGATTTGAGATTTATTGCCTCGAGTAAATAAGGATAAGGTCATATGCCTTCTAATTATTTTTTATATTAAGTCCTGGCCAAAGTAATTAAAGATATACTAGAATGAGTTTCTAGTTTGGTATCTATTATATTGAGAACAAATATAAAGATATTGACAAATGATATTGGTATTAGAGTTTGACATCTACCATGATCCTAGCCGAGATTGAGATCTTCTAATAAAGTGATTCTAGTATGTGATAATTATGATCAAGGTGCATAGAATGTCAGTAATTAGCTTTTTACATTCATATCAATTAGGTAGTCATGATATTTTATACTAAAGGTCACTCATGACTTATGAAAAACTAAGAGGAACTGGAGATTTCTGATAGATGGGACGACATTCTTGTGATGTCAAAGACTGATATCATGTCTCATTACTAATTAGTTATGAATATAGAAAGTCAAACAAAAAAAATACTACATGATCATACTCATATTATCTCAATTATTAGTTAATTGATTAATTAAGTAGTTGAGTTAATTGGATAGAGCTAGTTATAGGGTCCCTATCATGACCTAAAGCTAGTCCAAGTATTTAGGGTTTATCAATTTAGTTAACTTATATGGGATATAAGTGAGAAGGACTAAATTGAAAGACTGATCATTGATTAGTAATTAATTAGAAATTTAGCATTTAGGGTTTTGTAACTCTAAATCCTAAATTGATTTAAGGCTTAAATATTGGTTAATAGAGTATTTTGAATGATCTAAGATATAACTTTGTTGGAATTAAGAAAAAGAAAAGCTAGTGAGAAGAAGACATGATCATCTTGTCCATCTTCATCACCATCTTGTTTTCTTAATTATGAAGCTAAAGACAGAAAAGTAGAGATGTTGATAAAGTAAGATAAAGATGAATTCATCATCTTTTTCTTCATTCTCTCTAAAAACTTAGATGAAGACTATGGATATATAAAATTTAGAAGTATTTTTTTCTTTCTTCTTCCTTTTCTCTTTAGAATCAATGGTGAAAAGAATGAGAGTTATACTACTTCATCTTCTTCTTCATTCTTTTGTTGCTTGTTACATTTGGTGTTGAGTCATACAAGTGAATCTTTCTTTCTTTCCTATTTGTATTGAATGCAGATGGTGGAAAGAACAAAAGAAAGATAGCTAAGTTTTACTGTCTCATTCATTGATGCATGTGTTGCTAGTAAATGGAAGTAGAAAACTACTTCCAAATTGTCTTTGCTAAAATAGAAAATGAAATTGAAGCCAAAACACATTTAGATTTTTCCTTTCTCTTTGCTCTTAACCTATTATTAAGGTTTTGTATTGATGGTTGTTGAAGTAAATACCAAACACTTAGTTTTTTCTAGATCCTAAATTACTCTGAGGAACTTGAGAATGGCTTGGTCGAATCGAACTCATAAAAAGATGCAACCAAAAGGCAACCCAAATATCAAAAGCAAGTTTGATTACGTAGAGATTTGTTGACGAACTAGAGGTATCACACTTTGGGTGCTAATACCATAAGCTAGACTAACTCGTTCAACAATTATAAGATGTACATATTATTTATTCTCTTTATTTTTGGTCTATGCATAGTGGTTTTATATCTATTTTGGTTAATCATTAAGAAATTTTATTATTACTACGGTTAAACTGTCACACCCCAAAACTAAAAGTGTGACGGTCCTAGGGCAAGGGTAGGCTTAAGGCCACCATAAACCTGTAGAACCCAACCTGGATCAACAATCATCAATAATACCATCATTAATAAGGAACAAGGATTACCAATAAGCTCAATTATATCTCAATTCTAATACAATTCAATCTACGGAGCTACTACGATTAGTATTCCAAAAATAATACAAAACTTCATATAATTATCAAAACAATACATTAGCTTCTTGGAGAGAGAATAATAATCAAGAAGCTCTATCTATCCTATCAACAGGTTCTTTAGCACCTGAAATCCTAATAGAAGAAAAAAAATAAGTCGAAAACTCAATACGTTATGGAGATACAATAATACTTAGGGTTTCACATTGATTGAGCAAATAATAGATCGAATTCTATATATATATATATAACAATAGTAACAATGGTTTATGAACAATAAGAATACATATATTTATATGCCTACAAAGAAATGGCACCCATCAATGAGATGATAGAATAACCATCATATCCATAAGATCCATCCATCGAGATACTACAATCACAAACCATACGTATGCTTGATCAGAACATACGTCCCAGGGTCGATAGGCCTCCTTTAGGTAAAGCCACTGATACAATTTGACCTTATCAACTAGGTCACTGGTGCACACAGTCTAATGATTTTTCCTTCATTGGAAGGGCGTTTTAAATCGTCAATAGACATACAATCGATAAAATGAACAATGGGTGGGTCTAGAGACCTCACATTATCAATATCATTAACAATATTCAATAGGTTTTCAATAATTTCATATGACCCAAATAGTCTTTCAAAGGTAATACATTTCAATGATGGCCTAAGACCCAATAAAATTACAATATCAAATTAATAATACTCAACATGAAATTTAGTCTAAGAACAATGACTAAACTTCAATCAAGAACAATATTAACAAATGTGGATTTCATTATAAAGAACAAATTATCCCATAACTTACCTCAAATCCAAAACAAATAGCTCAACTATCACCACAATCAACAATCCTTAGGTCCTTAGGTTCACCAAGCCTAAAACAATAAATTCCTAAAAATGAGTCAATGAGTGTTTCCTTCCCAAAATCCATAACACAAAGAATTCTAGGATTTTATACTCCTTAGTACTCAAAAAAATGATTCCTAATACCAATTAAGCCATTAAATGAAGAATTACTATTCACCATACTATACATATAAAACCATTAAATCTCACAACTCCCATATTAACCATAATCAATGGCAATAAATGTTCATAAAAGATTACCCACAACCTATAAACAACTAATCTAACAATGCTATAATCCATAAACAATTATAAAAGCAAAGATTTAGGATTTACCTTCAAAACCCTAAAAGAGATTTCTTGAGAAGAGAAGCTCTTAAAGTGATTTGATGCTTTAAAATGTGTTTCCAATGAAGAATCCTTAAAGAAAATGGTTATTTGGGTAATCAAAGGTCAATAGGGAAGGTTAGTTAAGCAATAGGGAAGAAACAAGAAGAAATGAAATTTGTGGTTTTCGGTTTTCAAAAATTTGAAAATAATTTCTATATATGGAGCCTGAAGTATCATGCCTGTGAAGAATAAGTTTCACACCCGTGAAGGATAAATTCACTCCCGTGAACAACAAAAGTCAATTTCTCATGTTTAGACAGAGAGCAAAATAACGGTCGTGACAAAGGTTCACACCCGTGAAGGAAAGCAAATTCAAGGCTGTGATAAGAGTTCATGCCCGTGAAAGAACAAGGTTAATTCACATCAAGACAATCACTTCCCGAAACCATTCTAACACTCACCAAAACATCTCTAAGATCAACTAACACACTCTAAACAATATCTAAGCCAAAGAAATAATTTTATAACAACCAATAAATACAATCTATAACCATGAGACTATCAATAACTTCATGCAACTATGCAAAACAAAATCTTGGGTGTTACTATCACGACCCAACTTAGGAGCCGCGACGGTCCTAGGGTACAGGTGGTGCTTATACTACCAGTACCACGAAGAACCCAAATGACTATACTATATGGCATGCAATATAATAATAAGCTCATTATAGCTTGACAATTTCATAAAAATTTGGGCAGCATCTCCTTTGTATAAGGAGTATGCCCAGCTGAAAAACATGCATATAAGCACTTCTACTATATACTTCAACCTCTATTCTCAATTCAACGATCCCTCTGGATCTC